>CM038217.1:162800191-162940881 GCA_021442155.1 Cymbidium sinense | reverse complement strand
ACTAAAAAAAGACGCCAGATGAGCGAAAGAGTATTGGTTCCTATATTAAGACAGCGTGATGCACAAGAGTGTGCAAATTATGAGGAATTAAGTTAATGTGCCATACATTAAAATTATGGGGAGAGAGTAATTGAAAGCATAGTTACGATGATACGTAAGTTTCTCACAATCAATTTGGTTTCATGCCGTGTAGATCTACCATGGATGCTATACATTTGTTAAGAGGTTTGATGGAGAAGCATAGAGAAAGTAAGAAGGATCTACATATGATATTTATTGATTTAGAGAAAGCTTATGATAAAGTCTCAATAGATGTTCTTGAGAGTTCTAGAACGTAAAGGAGTTAATATTGGTTATATTCAAGTCATTAAGGATATGTATACTAGAGTGCATTACTTGTGTCCAAACACAAGGAGGATTGACAAAATATTTTCCTATTTCAATTGGATTACATCAAGGATCAACATTAAGCCCTTATCTTTTACTTTAGTTATGGATGTTCTTACGAGGCATTTACAAGAAGATGTACCTTGGTGTATGCTTTTGTCGATGACATTCTTCTTGTTGATAAGACTAGAGAGGGAGTCCAAATGTAAACTTGAATTATGGAGGTCAACTTTAAAGTCTAAAAGTTTTCATTTAAGTAGATCTAAAATTGAATATATGGAGTGTAATTTTAGTTGTAAAGTTTTAATAGCATGAATTTTAGTGATCAAGTCATTAATAAGAGTGAGATTCGATATTTAGGCTCTATTGTTCAAAATGATGGTGAAATAGATGGAGATGTTATTAGTAGAATTCAAGTTGGATGGTTGAAGAACGATCCGCCTATTATGTGATGAAAAGTTCCATTTAAACTTGGGAAAATTTTATAAGATGGTGAAGACCGCAATGACTTATATGTGTCCAATAAAAGAGAAGCATAAACTAAATTAAGTGTTACGTAGATGAGGATGCTTAGGTGGATGAGTGGTTTTACTCTTAGAGATAGAATGCAAAATGAGTATATTCGGGAAAAAGTTGGAGTTCCAAGTGGTAGATAAGATTAGTGAGATCACCTTAGATGGTTTGGCCACATAAAGCGCCTACCATCCGATGACAGAGAGTAGATGCAGATTTGCCTTTATGTTAAGAAAGGTAGAGCTAACCTAAAAAAGACTTAAGATGTATAAAAATGATCAAGATATCTTGATTTAAATGAGAATTTGACACATAATAGGACACAATGGAGACGAAGGATTCATGTAGCCGACCCCACCTAGTGGGATTAAGGCTTGTTGTTGTTGTTGTTGTTGTTGTTGAGAATGATTCTCTCTAAGAATTTTCTTTTCCTAGGAAAGTTACAGAGTGAAGAACTATTTTCTTTGCTCTCATACCTTTTTTCCTGACCTTGAGTCATCTCAATATCTTGTTTCACACATGCTTGGTGTGACAGGAGATCCAAAAGCACATCTCCAGTTTGCTTCTCTCTCTGTACTGAGAGCTAAGGCTATTTTGACTGTGCCATTTTGTCTCCTTGAAGCTCACTTTCAATGGAGCTCAACCTACATTGGGAGCTTCTTGAGAATGGTTTAGGTTGAAATTTTTCTGGAGTCCTGAAGTGTAGTTAGTATAATCATTAATTAAGATCCAAAGTTTCTGAAGTCTGAAGCTTTTATTTTATAATTGCATAGCCATGGAAGAATGAAAGTGGGATATAATTAACAGCAATAAATCTCACATAAAGGAATTTTAATCTCAAATAGTGTTCACATGAATTTCATTTATTTTGACAGCAATAGATTCATGTACCCGCCTCTTTCAGAAGCTACAGATGAATGTGGTCATTCATTCATTCTCTCTCTCTTGTTTTTTTTCCTTTAAAATTGTTACGTCTCATCAAGCTCAATTTTGTCTGTCCTTATTGAAGAAGAGACAAAATGTGACTCAATCAAAAAAAAAAAGTTTGATCAAAGTTGAGTTTGCTCTTCATCATAATCATCTTTGGAATTATTTGAGTTTGGCTTTCTGAATCTTTTTTTTTCTCTCACTTAGTTTTGCAGCTCTAATTTAATCAAATCAATTTGATCTTACTTTCACAAACTAGTTCAACTTTCTGTATGTGAATCTTTCAGTATATAATTCCTGACCAAAAATAGTCTTGCACTTGTTTTTTATAGTTTATAAGAATTTCCTCTTGATACTAAGGGTCTATTTGTGAAAGCTGCAACGATGCATCGTTTACCATGCAAGTATTATTTTCTTAACTTTTCAAATCAAAGCTCGATATCCATCACACTCTACCAATCTATGAAAACATAATTTTTTCCCGCAACTTGTTTAAAATGCAGCGACAACAAGTGTTTTGTCACCGCACCGCAGCTTGAAACAGAGCCCAAGTCTTCTTATCATTTTGTAGGAACACTGTAAGGCCTACCTCATGTGTTGTGCTAAATAAATAAAATTTGGCATATGCATAGAAAACCATGATCCATTATAACATTCATTTTATAACATGAAGTATGGAATAAAATAACACACCTTACTGATTCCAACAAAGGATTTAATGTTTGAAAACTACAGATAAAGACACATCACTGTGAGATTACATCAGTGTTCTTTTATAGCTTTCAGTGTTTGTAGACTAACTATTTCTACCATGAATGTGCAGTTCTTTCAAATTGTTTTTTTTTTTTGGTGTCCACTTCTAATCCCACCCACTTCATGTGATTGCGACGACTAATCTCCGCGAGCGAACCCCGGCCCAGACGCCCATTTCTTTTCACCTTAGAAGACCCCGCTCAAGGGAAATTGAACGCGAAGGGAGTATCATCTGCTCGCCTCACCAACTGAGCTAAGGGCGGTGGGTCTTTCAAATTGTTTAGGTTTCCCAAATATTATGCACCAAGATTTTGTTTCTTGCAGTATTTATAATAACAGTTAAAGGTATAAAGGGTTTTTTTTTAATGTTAATTGTAACTCCATTTATCCTCTATGAGTTATTAAATGAGCCTTTAGATTTGATTCCATTGTTACTATGATCTCTTCATCAAAATTAGTTATGGTCTTTCATTATTTTCTTCTCAAGCTTGTGAATAAGACTAAGAGGGAGAATCCACATTCATATCATCTAATTTTTGTGTATTTACATATTTATTGCTTAAAAATTGATATTTATTTAGAAGAAGAAAATTTACATGTATATCACACATTTCTTATATATTTGCATATCGAACCCTTAGTTGCATGTTTGTATACCTAGTATTTTTCTATGCATAAAAATATATATTGCACTTTGAAAAAATAAGTGATAGTGATATTTTTAATCTGATTGAAAAGATTTAAGTGATTTGCATGCAAATTTTAAAATTTAAGTATTAGATATGTAAATGCTAATTTAAAAATAATAATAATAAATTTAATAATATTTTTGATATGATGTTAAAAATTTGAATATTATATAAATAAATATGTTAATGTGACTGGTCACACAATATTATATTTATGTGAATCTTATTATGTCTGTATTATTTGACTTAAATATTAATATTATTAAAAAATTTGGTTAGTTATATATCATTAGATTTTAGTTTTTGGTAATAAAAATTATAAATAAATAAGCTTTATGAAAATAAGAATATTAAATGAATGTAGAACAAAATAAAAAAAATGGCTGAGAAATTATTATAATAGAGGGATAATAGGAATAGGTTTTTCAAATAACAGTTTCGTATATAATAGTTTTATCGTTATTTTTTCATATAAATGTAGCTATTTTAATTAGATTTTAAAATTTTGTAATTCTTAACTGTTGAAAAAGGTGGAATATAATTAAAAATAAAAAAATTACGGGTTCATTATTGAGACTAAAATGTCCCTTTCTCATAAAAAACTAAAAGTCTAATGACTTATCAATTAAATAAAATAAAAAATAAAAGTATATCTTTCAATTTCTCCTCAACAAAACAAGTACTACTGCGAACTAATTTCAATTCCATTTCTTTTTCAAAATCTTCTCTGCCATTCCTCTAAAGAAATCAAAATTCAATTTTTCATCAACTATCAATTTCTCCACAAAAAAATATATATGCAGAAAAATAATTTCAATTCAATAATTTGACCATTTTCCTCTCAATCAATTTCTTCAAACCAAACAGAGCCTTTTATGTCTAAAAAAGAGGAAACTTAGTAAAGATCAGAAAGCTAGAGTGTTTTGCCGTTTATTCTTCCAAATCAGAAAGAGAAAACTACAAAATTTGCTTTCAGCTGATAAATTTCATTCAGCAACTAAGATTTAAAGCTACACAGAGAAGCTGCTTCAAAACAGAGTGTAGCAGGATTCTCTGTTCAGACTTAATCAGGCGTATTGAAGCATTAAACATTAATCACAAACCAGATTTTCTAAAAAAAACAGAGAACTGTTCTGCAAAAAGTGCTTCTTTTGTTCATATGAAATGCGAATCATCCTTGCATGCTTCAAATAACACATATACAGCTTGAAGATAATAAAAAATACAGAACCATCGATTCCCCAAAACATCCTTTTACTTGCTTCCTTCCTCACACACATATATATATAAAGGAGAGCTACACACCAAAGTGGTTGCAGAGGCTCTCAAGGAGATGAACCTGCTCTTCAAGGGAAGATATGTAAGCCGCTGTTCTTCGAAGAAGCAAGTCGGCGCCGGAGCTCCGGCATCCCGGGACGATTCTCTTGAGCTCCCTCAGCTTCCTGATCACCAAACTTGTCACATCTCTCTTCCTCTTACTCCCATTACTCCTCCCTTTAGAAACTGAAGGCCTTCTTCTCATCTCCACCACTCTTTAACTCACAAATACCAGCAAGTTTTGGGGAAGAGGAGGAGTTCTGGTGGGGGTATTTAAATAGGCAAGAGATACATATGTTGTCTGGATTTGCAGCAATTAAATCTCACATATACCCTTTAAAGTGTGAAAAATATGTGCCGACTGTAGCTTTGTAAGGTTTTCAACCGACTCAACTAACAAAATTTAAGTTATATTTAAGAGGCTTGGATTATAATTTGTCCTCCAAATTGAATATTTATTTAGACATGCTTTTCATTAGCTGCCATTATTGGTACACACATGTACACATGTAAATGAATCGAAAATGGCTCATTAGAACATGGCTGTGAAATTATTAGAGATCACATCAGAAGAGTCGTGTCAGGAAAGTTGTGAGAAGGAGAGGGTGAGGAGGAGGAGGAAGACGAAGAGGAAAGAGTCCAGTTGGAAGATTACTCAAACGGGCATTAGAACTCTCTTTACTAAATAGAATGACTTTACCTTTTACAGTTTACTCCATAGAACTGATCCCTAGAGTGCCATTATTAAATTTGGAAAAATTTATAGGTCTTGTAGCCACAAACATAGGTGTTTACATCAAACCAAATGCCTTTATAGTATTATTTACTCTCCAAAATTATTTATTTTAAATTCTTCTTCATAATTATATTTCAGGTCTGTCAAAAAAATTCGCTGTTCATTAAGTTATATTCTCATTCTAACTAAACGGTACAGAATGCATATTTCACTTAAATTATCAAACCCTAAACAATGATAAAACTTGCTCCAACTAACTCCCTTCACCCAAAAGTAGTTTTGGAAGATGTGTAACATTACATTCTGTGAATTAAAATCCAGATGCTGCCTTCCAAGAACAGGTGAGCCAATTATGTTTGCACAGCTGGCACACTGATCACATTTAATGTAGAGAAACGCAAAAATAAATAAATAAATAGCCATAAATTTGAATGCAAATCAGTAACCAGACATGCATTAAATTGCCTCTCTACCCTTATATTTAACCTTTGAATCTAATGCTCTTCTTCGTGAGACATTTCTTCGATTGATCATAGCATGATCATAATTGTAAATCGTCCTTTTTGCTAATTTTCTTCTTACTAAATAGGTCTTAATTTTCAATTGTTCATACCCACTTTTGATTTTATTTAGGGTTTATATATGGCAAATATGAAGTTCAATTTCACACATATATTATCATTATATCACACGTCTAGTGCACTTCAATCTCGATTTACATACGCCACTCATCCTTTGATTTTCGCATATTCAAATTGCTACAGCCTATTTTGATAGCAGATTTCGTTGAATCAATTTACGAATAACGTGTCAATATCGCCGCAGTTCTTTTTCCCGACACGCTAAGACATTTGATACCGATTGATCGTTAGAATATTATGTGATATATATATATATATATATATATATATATATATATATAAAGTTAGATATTTATTTACCTAATATTTTATTATTTAAAAATTAAATGATGAAGATCTTTTACTCTAATATTGAAGATTAGAATATCATATATAAATACATAATAATTGTAAGAGTATTAGATATATAAATAAATAATAATTGTGTATGAATGTAAAATTTTTTAAAGCACAAAATATTTTATTAAAAGATGCCCTTTTAAAAAATTAAAAATATTTTAATAATTATTTGTCAGCAGATGAGCTGGATCTGTATCTTTGTAAAGCCAGCTGTGGTACGTACACCCATATTATGAATCTCACGTGGACTCATCTGCATGGTTGCATGCACTGCACCAGCCATGTTGTACAGGAACAATAATATATATATATATATAAATAATAAATTATGAATTTAAATGCAACTCTTATAATGTTCTATGTCCATTGGAATTATTACACCACTAAATTTCCAGCTAGAATTTCTATTACACAATTATATAATTTATTTTATCTCTCTAAGTTTTTTTTTTACATTACTCTAAGTTTCTCTCTATATTTCTTGCACGTGTACTCTTGGCACGTGTCCTTGTGATTTATAAGTGAAAGGTTGAGCCAAATTACATGAACTATGAATTGGACAAATTTATCATTGATTGATTTGTGATAAGGTTATCAATTATTGTACAAAACTTCACATATCTCCAACTGTGTCCCACCCCACCGGATCAGATCTCTCTCTCTCTCTCTCTCTCTCTCTCTCTCTCTCTTTCTCTCTCTACATATATATATATATATATTGTGAAGCTACAAAATTTATTTTGTGTATAATTGATTTATATTCTATTAAATTAGCTCTAAAATATCTGGTCCTTATTCCCTAATGACCAACCAATTAGGCACATGTTTGTTCAATAAAATGATCGGTCTACCTAAGTCTATAGATTAAAATGCTATTTTGTTGATATTTGTTTTATTAATTTTTTATCAAGTTGAAATTGAATCAAATTGCATATTATTATATTTTAAAATCTTATTCAAATTTTATTTATTTATTTCTTATGAAATTTAATCATGATATAATTTTAATCAAATTTAACTATTTATATTTTTTTAGTGCTAACAATTTATATATTGTTAGAAATAATTAGATTTATAAATTCAAATTTATATAATTCAATAAATCATATTTAAATTATAATATTTTATGAATTATATATTACAATACAAGGAGCATATTCAAGAATATAAATGAACAAATGAATTCATAATTAAATTTATTCATTAAATTATTGATGATAATTTTAAAATATTTTCGATTATATAAATCAAATATCAAAAATAAATTTCATATAAACGTATAAATTGAATTATTTATTTATAGATGGAGAAACAGGGAAGGACGGATCAGAGGGATGCATGTGGGTGTCTCTTTCGCACGTGGGCAGCATTAAATTCCATGCACGTGGACTCGGAAAGGTACGCGTCCCCTCACATCAAACAATTTGCTATGTTATGGGCTACTGACCAAAAAACTTATGAAGGCTTAGCCCTACACGTGGAATATGACAATTTACTTGTCCTCTTCTCTCCCTCACACGCTTCTCTCCCCCTCCTCTTTCAATCCTCCATTATTTCTCTCTTTTAAGCACATAGGCCCCTTGATTACATGAACTTTAAATTAAATTAAATCAAATTTCATAGATATTTAATTAAAAGTTGATTTATTTATAATGATGAGTTATAAATTAATTAAAAAATATAATCATCTCTTTTAAGACACAAAAAGTTTGATATGATTATATTGCAAGGCTTTGCATTAATGGCAAAAAAGACTTCATTATTTGTTGTTAGAGATAACATCTTAGGAGTTGTTGAATCCAAAACTAATTAATTAGTCTAATTATAGAAGAGGTGGCTAAGTTGATAGATTTGAGGTAAACTTGACTATCAATGTTGATGGCCCACCATAAGGGATGAGAAAAATGAGTTCTTCAAGATTAACATACTATTAAAAAGATATAATTATTAGTGTAAGTATACTCAAAGTTTGAAGAACTATATCTATGAAACTCTTAACTTAAAACTATGGTTTGAAACCTCACACCTCATCTTATCCAAATTAATATGATACAAATCACACCTCGTATTAATCTAAAGGACTGTTTGATTGCCTGAAAAAAGAATACAGTGTAAAAAGAATGTAGTATAAAAGGAATGCAGTGTATTTAAATTACTTTAAGATTATTTGGTTGAAAACTCTATAAATATATGAGTTTTTTTTGGTAAAATAAATGTAATGTAAAATATTATCGGGTGGTGGTGGCGATGACGCATGGCCCGAAGATGGGGCGATGCTGACTGCCCGATGACCGTCGCGACTATCGCATTATACACTGACCGATATATTTGGAATTCGCCCAAATTGGGTGAATTCTAAATACACCAAAAATGATATTTATAATGTATTCCAAATACATTACATTATATTGAAAACTTTACTTTGCACCATGCCAAATACCAAAAAAGTTAAAACCCTGCATGTACTTTACACCCAAAATTCAGCAACCAAACAACTCCTAAGCAAGACCTTGATTTTACTATATTTTCAACAACAACAACAACAACAACAAAAAATCCAATATCAACAAATCATTATATTTTAAAGCATTAGATGAGCATATATAGGATTTATAATGCAAAATTTCAAAAGAAAGTTCAAAATGCAAGAAGAATTCAAATAATCACTTCTTCGATCACCAAGGGCAATTGTCCATGCTCAAATTCATGCATCAAGACTTTCACATGAAAATTTTGTTTAATTGTTATCATGAATCCATTTTGGACATCCACCAGCATGCATGCATCTATATAATTTTCGAGCAACTTTCTATAGTGGTCCATAACTCAATATCTAAATATATGAACCAATCATGCTTCAAAGTAACTTCCAAGTGTAGTAAGAACCTTCCAACCACCTTCTTCCCTCCTTGGGCATAAATTCTAATATGACAAGAATGCCCTCATTTAAGTAGACCCAAGCTAACTTGAATGGCTAATAAAAATTCAACTCATACATTAAAATACATGCAAATGTATTTTAGTTAAAGAATTGATGATGAAGTTACATATAGAAGTTTATATGATATAGTTGGTAAGGATAATGATGAAATTGCTTATAGTGGTCTAGGTTAGGGGTGCAACCGAGTCAAGCTAACTCGCGAGCCGGCTCGAGCTCGACTCAAAAATAGGCTCGTTTCCTGTGCATATCAAGCCTTGAGCTCGACCTAAAGGGAAAGCTCGATTCATTTAAAGAGCCTGAGTTCGAGTAATTAAAGGCTTGATCAGACACGCCGAGTCAATCCAGCTCGATATTCAATCCGCTTGAGTTAAAGCCTTATAGGCTTTGCGCCTTTGCCCTAATTCCACAATCCTCTCGACTCTCGCCAGTCGCCGCTCGTGTCACCCCTTTCTCACCTTTCTGAGCTCTACCTCTCGGTCCTCTCTCACATCTCGCTTCCTTGAGTTCCCTCACATTGAGCATCTCTAGCGCCTTCACCTTTCTAGCATCACCTTCTAGGCTTCAAATCCTCGATCACGTTGGACGGTAGGAGATGAAAGCGATATTTCATGTTCATTGTCCTCTTACTCTCTTAGTAGATAGCAAATCAACTTGATCTTGGTTGGTCAAGTTCATTTTCCTTCTGCTCATCTTTGCTATTTTGATTTGAGGATGATTCGGATTAGGTGTCTAATGTTTATGTTCGATTTTGATGATCTTTCGGACTAGGTGCCTAATGTTTATGTTCGATTTTGATGATGATTCAGATTCAAAAATCATTTTTATGTTGGTTCGGTTCGGTGTGTAATGTCTATGTTATGTTGTGTACATTATGAAATATTGAACAATGGATTGTGGATACTGGAGTGGTTCCGTGATTTTGTTTCCTCTTCTTAGGCTGCAATTTCCGAATCTGTTCCGTGATTTCCAAATTTGTATACAGATTACAGACACTGTTCCATGATTTCTGAATATGTTCTTAGGCTACTCTTGTTTTCTTTATGTCATAGTGGCTCTATATTTTGTGACAATGAATTGATTTTGTGCTAGCTTCTCTGTTGCAGTGAATTACAAGGTTGTTTTGACTGTTTATGCTTTGATAAAAGGCAGAATATTGGGTTTTGAATTGTTGCAAGCATATAGTGAGCAATTTGATATTTTTAAATTTTATAATATTTAATAAATCAATTATTTTCTTCATTCTATAATGAACAATCATTTATCATTTTTGTTTTATATTAAAAATGACAACACCATTATTTAGAAATGATGAGTCATTGGATGTAAACAATGATAACCCAATTGTGGGTGTCCAAATAGGTATTGAGGAACATAATAGTAATCTAGATGGTAATAATTATGAGGGGGAGAATGATGTTATTAATGATTTGGTTGATAAGGGTGATGATGATGTTGATCTTGAAAATCTAATTAAAATAAAAAAAAAAGAAAAAATATTACGTGTTTGGGAGGAGTTTAGAAAAGTTGTTATTCCTGATAGCTAGAAAAGGGACATGTTGTCATTGCAAAAAAAAAGCTTGTAGGTAATGATGCAACCACACAATTTAGGAGACATTTATCTAAAGTCCATGTCACCGATTTTTCTAAATTCTCAAAACAATCGCCACTGATGTGATGCTAGTATATGAAAAAGAAAAAAAAAAAAAAAGAAAATTGAAAAACACATTAAATAGTATAAAGAGTGAGTTTTACTACTAATATTTGAAAATCAAAGAATTATCGGATATCGTATATGGTTGTCATTGCACATTATGTGGACTCAAATTAAAATTGCAAAATGAGTTCTTAATTTTTTACATCTACCATCTCCCATCGACCAAATTATTAACACATTCTATAAAGCCATAAGTGAGTGAGTTCTTGAGAATAAAATATTCACCTTATCAATTGATAATGCATCAAATAATGATGCCATCAAGTTATTGAAAGATGACTTACAAGAAGAAATTATTCTTTGGGGAACTATTTCATGTACGTTGGTGCATATATTTTGAACTTAATGGTGAAGGATGTGATTAAATGTATGGAATTTATTATTGAGAAAATCGATCGTTAGTTTTATCAATGCTGAGACTTATAAAATTTGTTAATGTTGTTCAACGCGAACTACCAACAAGAAAGTTTATCATGGATTGTCCAACACGTTGAAATTCAACATATAATATGTTGGTTGTTGCACTTCAACTAAAAGAAGCTTTCTTTTCATATAACGAGAGGGAGATTACATATCATAATTGCCCTACAGAAGATGAATGGAATAAAAAGGTTTGTGATATTCTGAGTTTTTTACTGAGACTACCAATATCATTTCAGGCACTGAATACCCAACATCCAATCTATTTCTCTCACAAATTTGTACTATAAAGAAAGTATTGAATGCTTTAGAAGACAGACTTATGAAATTTGCTAATGTTGTTCAACAGTTACAACTACCAACAAGAAAGCTTATCATGGATTGTCCAACACGTTGAATTCAACATATATAATATGGTTGTTGCACTTCAACTAAAAAAAGCTTTCTTTTCATATAACGAGAGGGAGATTACATATCATAATTGCCCTATAGAAGATGAATAGAATAAAAAGGTTTGTGATATTTTGAGTTTTTTTAATGAGGCTACCAATATCATTTCAGGCACTGAATACCCAACATTCAATCTATTTCTCTCATAAATTTGTACTATAAAGAAAGTATTGAATGATAGTGCACTATCTTCTGATGACTTCATCAAGGACATCACTAACAAAATGAAAGAAAATTTTAAAAAATATTGAGGCGAATGTAACCTTCTGATGGCATTTGGTGTTGTCATGGACCCAAGAATGAAATTTATTGTCATTGAGTTTGCATACTCTATGATCTATGAAGGAGATGAAAGCATTTGAAATATAGTATATGTTCGTAGTTTGTTATTTGAGTTATATGAAGAATATGTTGAAGCTACAAGTGGTGGGATATTTAGAGGTGAAAGTAGCACATGCAACAATAGCAAGTCAACCCAAGATACTCTCAGTAGAAAATATAATGGTCGGCATGATTTTACTGCTTATGTATTAGAGAAATCAAGTAGAAGGCCTACCAAATCAAATCTAAATAATTATCTTGAAGATGGGTTAGAGATAAATCCAGAAGGTCATAATTTTGAAGTAATTGCTTGGTGGAAAAGTAACCATCTTAAATATCATATACTCTTAAGAATGACAGTTGATATTTTATTTATTCTAATTAGCACAGCTGCTTCCGAGTCAACCTTCAGTGCAGGAGAGAGAGTTGTTGACACTTATCGTTCAAAGCTTGGAGTGAAAACAGTTCAAGCTCTTATATGTGGCTCTAACTGGTTCATTTCTCATTATGGCTTGAAAAGGAGAATCAAGATATTTATTTTACAATTTAACATTTTTCATTAGTATCACATTATTTTTAATGCTAATAATATTATATTATATTGTATGTTTATTAGGAAGAGGATGAAGATGAAGAGATTGAGATACCCCTAGGTCCTCTAATAATAACGTAATGTAGAAATGAGGAATTGATGATGGTTACTCTTCAACATCAAAAAGACTTGATGCTACTTGTTTTCTTAGTAGATTTTATATTTACATAATTGAGCTTATGTGATTTCTATTTGAAATTTAAGCTCTTTATGATTTTCAGTTCTTAGTTTATTATACTACATTTTATTTTTTCAATTGCTATTTACTTTTACTATGCTATAACTACAAAGAAAGTTGCTTATCTCTTGAATGTTGGTAGCTAGTTGTCAATCTTTTAGATGTTTTGATGATAATTATCTTTAAAGAATTTTTTGGAAATATTAGAGGGAGATTGATGATGATAGTGATGCTAAAAGATATTAATTAAATTGTTACAAGTGCTCATGATTTTAGAATGAAATTTAGATAGTTGTCCATGTATCCCTTAAATATTGGTAGCTACTTTATTATAGTTGTCTATCTCTTGGATGTGGCCAGTTTACCTGGTACTTTATTATAGTTGTCCATGTATTGCATGTAGTAGATAGCTACTTTATTATTGTTGAATTAGCGCTCATTCAACCACATAAAATTTTCTGAGCTTGAATCAATGCCTTCTAAATATTTTATAATGATGCATTGCCTATTTGTTATATGTTATCCTTTTCTGGGTGCTTGTCTATTATGTGACGCGAGCCTGGTCTTGTGCTGGTTCTTTTGCCTACCTGTAATCCCTTCTATTCTTTGGGTTATCGGTAGTCTTCTTATCTGCTCTGTTTTTTTCTTGCTGTTGTTAGATTCTCATGATCGATTTAATGGTCTTTTGCTATTGGGTTGTTGATTAGTTTAGATGTTGGGTTCTCATTGATCGGTTTATCCTTCATATATGCTATTAGGTTATGTTGATCGGTCACCCTTCCTATCTGTTATTGGGTTCTATTGATCGGTTTAGCAGGTGGTTGTTGGGTTCTGTTGATCGGTTTAGCTTCCTATCTGCTGTTTGGTTCTGTTAATCAGTTTAGTAGGTGGTTGTTGGGTTATATTGATCGTTTTAGCCTTCCTATCTGTTGTTTGATTCTTTTGATCAGTTTAGATGGTTGTTGGGTTTTGTTGATCGATTTAGCCTTCCTATCTATTGTTTGGTTCTTTTAATCGGTTTAGTTTGTCATTTTGCTGTTGAGTTTTATTGATCAGTTTAACTGTTGTTGAATTCTGTTGATCGGTTAGCCTTCCTATCTGTTGTTGGGTTCTGTTGATCGGTTTAGCTGATCATTTTGTTGTTGAGTTCTGTTGATCGGTTTAGCTATTGTTGGGTTTTGTTGATCGATTTAACCTTCCTATCTGCAATTTGATTCTTTTTGGTGTCCAGTTTAGCTGCTCATTTTGTTGTTGGGTGACCTTTATATGTTACTTGCTTACTTGGTGGCTATTTGGTGGTCTTTAGTGAGTTTAGGTCATTTTATTGATTTTGCTCCTTTTGCTATTGGTTGACCTCTAGATATTACTTGTTGTTGGTCTACTGTTAACTTTCTGGTGGAGATCCCGCAAGTCTTGAAAGTTGGAAGTTAGAACACTAATGAGTAATGGTTTGACTTGGTTGATTGATTTGAATTAAGTATGCTAGCTGTGATGGCTATGATATTTCTCATTTTTCTCTATTCTACTAAGAAGATTATATATATCAGATTTTTTAATGAAGCTTATATATTATTGCTCCTTGAGATGATTTGAGCCCCTCTTTCTTTCTATCTCTTATATTTATGTTTTATCTTTATTCTATTTATCTATAATTATTCTCTTTAGAATCTTGCAAAAATTTTATTTATGTAGTTGGATACTTGAAGACTTGAAATTGGAGCCTTGAATCACTTGAACTAAGTGATATTTTCTCTATTGGATAACTCAGATTAAGTATTGTTGGCATATTATTGTGGTTTCTGCTTTTCTCAAAGGGATCAAGAGATGATGTTGATTTTAATTTTATTTTATCTTTTTATAAATAGATGGAGGATTAGGGATTTAACTTTGTAACTTTCATATAACTCTTTGAGCATTAAATTTTTTATTTCAATATTTTATATTTTTTATTGTTAATTATGCTAGAATTACATATATTTGTAATATAATACCTCAAAAGGCTCGAATTAACTCAATAAATATTCTGTAATTTTTTTCTAATTGCTATTCAATTTTTCTGTTGCTCTTTATTTATCTAATTGAGCTCAAATCGAGCCTATATATGAGCCGAGCTTGAGCTTTCTAACCGAACCTGTTAAAACAAGTCGAGCTCGAGCTTAATTCACTGTTCACGAGCCGAGTTAGAGCTTGCTACATAAGCTCGAGTCGAGCTCAAACTCGAGCCCAAGCCTAGAGTCTACAGTACAAGTCTAGCTTGAGCCTGATATGGCTCGAGCTCAACTCGACTCGTCTGCAGCCCTAATTTAGGTGATTAAGCATTCATTATAAAGCAATGTAGGTTATGCAATTGATTAAGGTACAAGTGATAGAGATACAGTTAATTAATTCTTCCTCTCATGATAAGACTTGTTCTAAATGATAATGCAATAAGCTCACTCAATTTGCTCTTCAAATACAATTTAATTAAGTTTTTGACACACACAAATACACACCCACCATATAAGTCTAGCTCAAAATTAACTCAAACATCAGCGCTAAAAACTGATTTGATATTGGAGTTAAAATTTCAGCTCCAAGCATGCACATTATTAGTGAAACATGATTTTTTTTGTTTGTTAAAGGAAAAGAAAAAAAATCATAAAGCCTAACTTAAATAAATCTACCATAATACAAAGATTAGCCATCTCCAAGCATTCCAAGAGACATTAATATAATTTTGCCACTAAAACAACAAGAATGACAATGATGCCATCAAACATATGTTTGCTTTAGTTGAAAAATGAGACTACCAAATAAACTTTTGAATGATGTTAAGCATGAATGGCATTGTCTTTTAAATGGTATCTTAAAGTGGTTTCAACCTAACAATAAAGTCTTTAAATATGATGACAGCAAAATCCACGATGGATTCGACATGGCAGAAGGAATACATGATTGATAATTTGAGGGTGATAGCCATTGCAACCTAAAGGTAGAGATGATGTTAAAACTATGGACGATGATTGTGACAACACTTAGGCATCATAATATGAAGTATAAAGGCAGTGGTGATAGTACATTTCAATTAATCCGATTGGGAAGATACAATGAAAATTATTGTCAAGATCTCGAATTCAATCATCACTTATATAGTAATAAACTCATACCTTGTAAACTTTAAGGTGGGCAACAATTTAAGAAAAAAGGTCATGATAGTTATACATTAGGGAGCATTGGATATGAAGTTGATAATATGAATAGGACAACAATGATCAATCCACATGTTATATATTGCAGCCTCTCGCACCTAAAATTGACCAGATGGGTTTCCCCTTACGATACGACAATGGGAACAATTGAAGATGCATCATTTCAACAATCCAAGGAAGCCACTTCATTGTTGTGAGGGATTTATGAGAATAATTTCAGATATTGTTTAATAAATTTCAGAAAAAAATAGAAGCCACAAAATTAGAAGATCAAAAGTTTCGAATGGCACAAAATAGAAGTAATGTAAGGTAAAGTCAACCATTAGAAAAGGTGACAGACAAAATATGAATAGCATATGCAAAAGGTGATAAGTCAGGCAATTTAATTTAAAAAATCCAGGTTTCGAATTACAGTTTATGACGTATGTATTTACTAAGTTGGGTTGTACAAGCCTAAATGTTCATTCAACATATTGTAGTCATCCTCCGTGAATGAGAAATGTGCTGTTTAAGATATTTTTATAGTTAAACATAATATGAATAAACTAACTAAAGAAAATCATAATCATACATAGAATCCAATAAGTAGAACTACTCTGAAATCAATCAACCATTCTTTAATTGCAAACGGGCATCGAAATCACAGTCAAGGCTAAGAAATCATATGGCACTGTCTACAGGGAAGAGGGGTTTTGAGTACTGTACAAGGGAATGTTCCATGCATTAGGCACAAGTCTACAGGGAAGAGGGCTTTTGAGTACTGCACAAGGGGTGACTTCCATGTCAGAAGAACATTCCTTATGTCAGTTGATACTTCGCTTGCTTATAAAACTTAGAAGAAATGGTTAAATCGTTATCGAAGCTATTTGATCTTATTGAAGATAAATAGGTAGGAATGGTTATAAAACTGAACAGAGTCCATAGTTTTATTCATGGCTTTCTACATTTGACCTGAAGAAATAAATTCTGTCAAAGGAAGAAGAGGATGAATTTATGTCAGATTCCTAACATCTGTTATCGAGATTATTCTGTGCCCAAAAAAAAAAAAAGTAAAACTTAAATCTAGTGAATCATGAAGCTAAACAAACTTCATCACTGAAACAAAATAGAAAGCAGTATATCAGCATGGCGTGTGGATTTGCTACAGATGCAATTATCCCCTCTTAATCGTTCAATTCACTTAATATGGCTGAGATTCAATTCACTCCAAATCAGGAGTTTGAATATTTAGAATAGAATGAATTCAAGCCATTCAAATTGAATAAAATAACTGAAAGAAGATAACCGCACAGCAACCATTACAGGCATAACAGTTGAGTATCCGTGCATATCAGGGAAAACTGGAAAAGAAAAAAAAAAATCACTGTAAAATAATAATGTTTTAAAAAATAATTAAACTAAGAAAACTGATGCGTTTGAAGAAAAATGGTAGCGGCCGCATACTAGACAATATTACACATGCTAAACAAACTTCTGCAATTTTTTTGAAAATAAAACAACGACCACACAAAAATATAAACTAGTTCTACCTCATGGCAAAATTTTCCATAATACATAAACTTTTCTGTCACATAGAACCTCAGTGTTTTGATGACAAATATACTCAGCTATAGGTCTGCAAAGAAATTTGCGGTTGAATAGTTTGAAGATCGGCCATAGCCATCATTCCTTTTTGTAGAGCCTGTCAAAGAAACAGGACATAAGTTTCCTTGAACAAGTGTGGGGTGTAATCAAGTCCAGAAAAATAGTTCAGTTTTAAATGATAAGAGCATTGCTTTTCATCCCTTTCCAACAAAATGTGTGTGTGTGTTTATATATGTGATTAAATTATATCATACTTCTATTATTAATTAAACGTGATTAAATTATGTTATTGTATTTTAAGATATATATATAATTTATACCACATATAATATAGTAAAAAATTGATCAAAATTGAAAGAACAAATTAAAATCAAATATATATATATATAATCTTCGATAAGGAACTTTTATATGTATTAACAGCTTAAAAATTAAACTACTAGCATATTAATTCAACATAAAAGGTCAATAGATGTGGTAATTTGATTGGCATACCTTTTGCTGGCTGGTAGGGATTTGCATCCATGTCCATGTCATCACTATCTTCACTATCAGCTTCAACTTGCTGAATGTTTGGGTCATTTTGATGATTATTCAAAAGCTCTTCAACGTCCCATAACTACATAAAGTACAAGCATGAGAACAAAAAAAATTAACAAAGGATTGGTTTCTCAATACTTCGGCAAAACAAAGATGGCTCAAATTACTGAAAATCGTTCAAGAATAATATTAAGAACTTATTCCATGCTTTCTCACTTTCCACATTCCCTCACACATCTAACCTCAGTCACCATTTCTATTCGGTTTCAGTTCCCCATATGGTAAACGATTACATCAGTCAACAAACAAAAACAGCTTCACCCAGAACAGCATATCAATAAAAAATACATACAACCATGGAAATAATACCAAAGCATGAGATACAATTTCATTTTTTTTATTTCCATGAATTTTTATCATAATATTCCCACAAAACACTGACATATGCGAAGTAGATACAAGCAACATCATCAATGTGGGCAGCATAATCAGATCCCCTCTTGAGAAATAATCTGACTCAAAGAAGTGAAACCATGATCTCGGAAAGATTCTTTTGAGTGATCGAGCCAAATAAACTTAGACAGCCGTGAGATGGAGGAATAGAGTGATATGGGACCTATTCAGGTAAGATGAACCAAACAAAATCACCCATATTGAAGTACACATATATCTCAACCATTCAAATGCTCATATGACACAACCCAAATGAATACCCAAGAAAACATCGGAACATGTGCCCAAGGAACATTACCAAGCAAAAAAAAAGCTTGCATTTGAGTGGATATCTACCAAAAACTTGTAGTAAGTCAATCAACCCCATAACCCAACCAATATCCATGTGCAACTCAGAGTGTTCAATCTAACTCAAATCAAAACAAGTAATTAACATGTCAAAAGCTAAGACGAGCTATATGAAAGGACATATTGGACACCAAGATACTTTTAAGTTCTATTGAACACTCAAAGAACATGAGCAATATGTGCAAAGACTGGTAGCATTGGCAATGATGGGAACATCCCCAACAATGGCAATGTAAGTCTTTGATATGACAAATCACAGTACAAAATATCCTGACATCCTAGATAAAACTCATCAATCCATTATCCTTGTTAAAAAAGTGGATTAAGCTCTCTACATCCATGTGATAGTGTAAATTGATATGAATTTAGTCCCTAAGGAACCACAAGAGAGAGTCTGTCACATAAGAGACCACCATAAAAATATATATATAAATGAGGGGCTCCGCTAGATTTCTACTTGCTACACAGAATATCACTCTTTTTAAAAAATCAACATTAAAAAAAGCTACAAGAGAGTAGCAACACGGAACTACATCAGTTTGATTCTAATTTAAGTGCAGAGATAACACCATGGGTTAGTGAATCAAAATTAAAATAAGAGAAATAAAACGAAAATTCCATAAAAAATCTCTCTGAAGATCCTCTTTTTAAAAAATCCATATTAAAAAGACAAAAAAAACTCCAAGAGAGTAGCACACGGAACTACATCAGTTTTTATTTCAATTTAAGTGCGAAGATAACACCATGGGTTAGTGAAGCAAAAATAAAATAGGAGAAATAAAACTAAACTTAGTTTCCCCAAAATGTCTCTCGAACATCAGACAATGTTTATTAGATTCAACCTCATAACTTCTCTATGTGAGTATCTTTATTTTCGAGCTCACCCTTTCAAAAACTACATCAAACAAATTTAACATCAAGGTATCATGCTGCTTTCATTTAGACCATACAATCATGTCAAGAAGCCAACTTGTGAACATTTTTGAAATACAAGAGAAGCCATTTGAGCAATCCAATAAAGAGACACTTCAATAGTTCACAAATCTAGGTTCATCTCTTAAGGTTTAATGATAGAACCAATAGGCCACCTCAATCAAAAAATAATAATAAAAAAAAAAGATGACAATAAGAATAGAGCTCTAGAATAAAAATAAGTTAAGAGTAATATTATTGCAACTAGCCAAATTGATGATGGAAATTAAAAGGTATGATGCATCTTTCTTATACTATAGCAAAAACTAGGGACATCAATCACATATAGAAAATGTAAACCAATCTTGAATAAAATTTGGCTGAGCAAAATCTGATAGCCATAAAGTTTTTTAAGCCTACGTTCAGATGACCAAGCATTGCCTGAGTCTCAAAGGATAAGAGTATAGTCTCAAAAACATAAAGCTCAAGGGAAATACATGCAAGAAAAAAAAAACTTTTGAGTCACAAAACTTAACTTGTTACATAAAAACACAACCACTATATCAAAAATCTCCCAGAACATGAAAGAAAAGTTTTTTGAGCCAAAAAAAAAAAAAAACTTGTCCCATCTCAAAGTTTTCAGACCATAAAAGTAATGCGAACAAGAAAAACTAGTCATAAAATGACACTTGTGATGTGATGCATGTTGTGTAGACCATATAGCTATCAAAGCAGACAATAAATATTTTTGAGACAAACAAATTTATCATGTTTTGAAAGCCTTCAACTATGGGTATAAATAAGCTGAGCATAAGCGAGCTGAATACTTGTTCGTGTTTTACTCGGTTGAAAATTTGTTTGTAAATTCGATTTGTCTTTGAAATTGTTTGAAAATTATTGTTCATGTTAAACATAAAATTCGTAATGAGCTCGATCGGCTTGTTTAACTTGAATTGACTCGAATTTCATATAATTGGGAGCCTTGAAGCCACGCATTCAAGTGAGATGATATTTAACCACACTAAGTCACTTCCACTTATCTTCATAGGGTGAGACTAAAACATGATATTATTGAAAATAAAAAATAATAATAATTTTAATTAAAATACTATATATAGGGTGTTGGATTCAAACCTACGCCCCTTCTATATAGTAAAACGCACAGAATCACTCCACCACATGAGCTATGATGATTTTATCATATATATAAAATTATATATATATATATATATATATATATATATATATATATATATATATATATATATATATATTTTAATTGACCTAAAACAAACAACATGATTGAACAAAGAGTTGCTTTTCATTTATAATTGAGCTTAAAATATTTATTCATGTCAATTCACTTAACAAATGATTCAAACAAGTTGTTCGTGAACAAGTTTTTAATCTTCAAGTCTCAAAAGTTATCCAAGTGAGAAAAACTTGAAGTCATAAAATCAAACTCGTGATAGAAGATCGAAGCCAAAGACCATCCATAACAAGTATTATTTTTAGCTTGAAAACTTAATATGTAATGCAAGACTAAATCTTTGAGATGTAAAGTCCCCAAAATGAGCAAAGACATTTTTTTAAAGGCAAGAAACTTATCCCATCCAAAAGTGTTTTGAGTCATAAAGGTAATCAAAGCAAGAAAAAAACATATGAGGAAACCAAAGACTTTGGAAGATCACAAAATGGCTTGATTATACTTAACTCATGTACACACATCTTTATTTCAAACTCCGATTCATTAGTAGATGGAAATCAAATTGAAGGGTTGGGCATACAAAAGAGTTTTCCCACTTCAGAATTGAACCAAACTAAACATAAAAAATCATAAACATAGAAATATTTTTCAAGTGAACAAGCCAACTAATTTTGGATGAGCATGACATAACAAAATATAGTAGCATGAGGTGGGTGAGATTTGCTCAAATGAGAATACTAAAACTGCTCGATCACTCAATTTCTTTGTAGGATAAAATCCAAATGTAAATCATAGGAACACTTCTTTCAACAAATATTTACTTAGTTTATCATTATAATAACATAAATCACAAATCTCAATCTTAAATCTTAATTAAAAATAAATATTTGATATAAGATTCATAGCAAACACTTACTTAAAATATAAATATAACATGAGTATCATGATCCACAATGGCCTTATCCTCATTTTCATCATCTATCATTTGTTGTCTTTGTCACATCAATATCTTTCAAATTTTATTTGATCACTATACTTTTCATCTTATTCCTTGTATAAGTTAACATTGAATTTAATATAATTAAAATAAATAATAAATTAATAACACAAGTAATCCATTATACCAAAATTGCATTTGAATTTATCAAGGTGTATTAAATATATTCAACAAAAGTATAATATAATAAAATGTATATCAATATAATAATATAATATAATATTTTATACATAACTTCATTGAGGCCCTGCCTCAAATAAAAAAAGACATAAACCTCACTCCTGATAGTGAGGCTTAAGCATTAAGACATTTTTTATGCGAGATGTGCCTTAAGATGTGCAACCCATATGACTCTTTGAACAAGGGTTGGATTTAATGGTTATATGTATTTATTTACCATTCGGTTGAGGATTTATGTGCAACTGCTCTATACTTAAGATTCATGAAGGCATTTTCCATTTGCTTTGCACTGCTTTCATCCTTATTGCTTTTATGAATTGGGTTTACCCTTTTGAAGTTTTATACTTGTGATGCAGCTGAATTTTCTATGGACCTAAGGTTAGCCTTTTGATTTATCATTTTAGGAGATTTATTATTTAACTTGTTCTCACGTATGATGTATGTTGTTTGTCGATGTCAGAGACTTATTTTAGAGAATTATTAACAAGCAATGATAATTAATTTAAGTTTTTAATCACAAACTTAAAAAATATTCATGTGCACTAATAGTTGTTGCCTAAGAAATAAACTTTAAGTCCGCAATAGTTGATATAACATAATAATATTATGCAACCCTTATGAAGATAAGTAAAGCTTATACTTAAATTTTAATAAGATACCCTTTACACTATGAATGAATATTTCATATTTAATATATTTGAAATGGTACGATTTATTTTAATATTTTCTTTTAAAATGTTTCTTTTTTTGTGATCTACACATGTAGGTATTGTTCTTATTCAATGAGGTAATCCTAACCCTATTCAACATTGCATGAGACTAGACACTAGATAGTAGAGAAGGTCAACAAGCTAAAATGAATTTCATTATAAATTTGTTTTATTAATTGAATGGATTGTAATAAAGACATTTCATTTATTGTATCAATTGACTTAGAGATTTTTATTATACTAAAACTATTTCTTTTGTTGTGCAAATTAAGTTAAGAGTTTTTTTATTGCAATTACATATTTCAATAATAGAAATTATTTATAATTTATTACACATTTATTTTAAAATTCTGTGTATGTTTATTTGACAAAACTATGACCTTCCAATTCAAGTCTAAACAAATCAAATGAGCTCATTCCATTCAAAATGAATCAAACATGATAAGCAAATTATTGAACAATTTCAAACACAAGCCAAATTCAAACAAATAAAATTTTTAATGAGTAGAACGTGAACAAATAATGAGCTCACTCAAGCTTAGTTTGTTTACACCCAAAATCATATGCCTAAAGATGTGCTAGAATAAATTAGCATTATCCAAATTGAAATTATGATCACAATAAAAAGCAAAAATCTTATGGAAATAAATACAAAGATATTAGTCAATAAGAATGAAAAGGGGGAATAACATAAACAATATTCTATAGAAAAGTTAGGAGGCCTATTATTGCTAGTATCTAACAAATCTACTATGTTCAAAGGGTAGGTCAAAGATATCACAATATTTCTTGTTGAAATATTCGACGATGTCTTGGCATCAAAGAAGTATGTAAGTAAGACCGAGTCTCTCAGTGCTAGATAACGTATACAATTATAACACCCCACCAAAGTATGTATATCACATTTTCTTTAAAATCTGAATATGTTTTTAAAACTCAATAAACTTCTTTTGTTCTCACCTTTAACATTTGATCATGTGATATACTGCCGAGAAATTTTCTGTCATAAGAAAAGGCTGGCAACAAGATTAAAATAATTAGTTGAACTGTCTTGTTAATTTTTGTACAAAGATACAAGATATGATAAATGTACCAAGGCCTTCAATAGGATATTCTGAGTGTTCAGCAAGGGGTTGAATAATTCTATTCGGCAATATGCCCACCAACCTGCAAAAACTCAAGTGTATGATAATCACTAAAAACTATAAGTGATAAAAGAATAGTTAAATATATAATAGTTCAAATGTTTAAATGCAAACCTTATAACTCCATCTTCCGACCCAGAAATAAGAGTATCTTCATCAAGCTAAAATAGTATAGAAGAATTATAAGTCTCCTGCATAAGAGATAATCGACTAAAATTGTTCCTATAAAGAATTTAGAGTCATCAATCGTGTACCTTCAATAATGCATCAACAGACAAAGGGTGTCCAAGAAGACGATCACTGCACAGTATAGAAAGACATAATGGGAAAAAAACCTAAGTTCACTAATATAATAGGACTTCCATTCATTTCCTAAACCTCGGGAAAAATAAATATTACTTGAATAGGATCTGACTCATCTATATATAGTATGTAAAACTTCAGCCTAGTACAAAATTTGAAGTTTCCTGTTCAAAAATAAGTAGAAAAGAAAAGAAATCGATATATTGATATCACTCGGCGAGTTTAAGGTACATACATCAAGTTCCCCTATTCCAGGATTTACTTGAGAAGAATTTTCAAGAACATCAATAACACGCACTACAATCATGCCAAAATGCCACAACTCGCCGTGTTACTCTAAGACATCTTCTATTGAGAGATCATTAAAATTAAGTGATTGACAATCATCATGATTCGAGGACTTATTAAAGGAACGTCACATAATTACAAATTGTTATGGTGCTTTCTAAGTTTCTACCTCAAGATTCTTTTATATGATAAACTATTGAGATTCAATTTTAATCATAGTGGATCCAGTAATTGTTTTATGTTAAACAATGATTTTTGAATTTGCTCAGATGAGATCATTATGTCATTAGAGAATTAAAAAAAATTAAAGTTTTTGAAGTCACTAAGGAGGTTCCATTTGAGTTATGAAAAGAGGAAGTGTCTCACTTCAACTGTTTAAAACATCTGGATACACTATATCGTTCATCTTGTCTAATCATTAATGCTTCGGTGGAGTATGAGAAGACCATTTTTTCCTTCCCAAACATTTATCTAGGTTCTCTCCTCTGTTAGGGATTTATTTCACCTGAATCTAAGCATGAAGAGACGCTACAAACATCACCTATTACTTCGTATCTATCAAAATAAAGTTGAGTGTACTGATTGGGAGAAAGTTTAATGTTGTCAAAAAGCTATTTAGCATCACAATTCATGTCTCGAAGATGATATTTTTTTAAGCTAGCTTGTGCAAGAGTGGCTTAATTATACCACTTCCTCTTATTATTGACAAATTAAGCTATCCCTTGAGCTTAGAATTCCCAAACTCTAGTTCTTATGTTCCTAGTATGGCTCAATTCCTCAAAGTGGATGGGATATCTTGGCCTAGGAACCTATTCGTTAATGATTTCTCAGTGAGGAAGAATGGTATTTACATCTCTTACTCATTTCATCATCAAAATAAAGTTGAGATCTTTGAACTCCTCCTTCCATAAAAGATGAAAAATGTAGCATTTCTTCATTACATCACCTAAGAGTTAATTAGTTTATACATCATTTAGTAATGCCCAAATCCACTTTGAAAAAGCCAAAAATGAAAGACCAAAATTGCTTGGATGTGCATACTCTGATTATCATTCGATCTAGTTGGCTATATTCCTTAAACTACCATGGTTTATTTCTAATTTCGATTTTTTTAAATAAAGTTTTAATTCGCCTTTATAGTAGGGCCAAGCAAAGTAGGAAAATTCTCACCAATTGTCATGTTGAATTGTTTGGCTTTTACAATGGTTATATTATTGGTCGAGCAGCACCCCTCACCCTACCCCCTTTTATTAAAAATATGGAAGAGAGTATTTCTTCATTACTTCACTTAAGATTTAGCTAATTTCAAAAAACCTACTTTGAAAAAGCTAAAAGTGAAAAACTAAATTTGCTTCGATAACCTTGATTATCATTCAACCTAATAAGCTATGCTCCTTAAATAACCATAATTTATTTTTTTTATTTTTAAAATATATATATAATTTACCTTCATAGTGGCAGACCCACCATCCTTCATCACCCCTCATAAGTCAATCTATAAATCAAACGGGATGAAACTAGCCCTCATATTCAACATCTTTTGACAGATAAAGAGCATTCTATGGGAGAACAAAAATGGTATTGAGAACAACATTACGACTAACCAAAATTTCTTGTTTTAAGAACCTAATTTAAGGTGTATTGCAATGGGAATTTGAAGCGCCTTTGCCTTGAAGGTCAAAAAGGAAGCGGATTATTATATAACTGTTAAATAAGGAGCTTTAAGAAAGTTGTAGTTGACAATTATTTCAATATGAAAGGGTTATCCTTCAAAGAAATTTAAGAGAGCTATTATGTGAGTTGACTCTTCAGAGCTAGCTCTCACATAAGCATCAATTAAGCTCATCTTTGACTAAATTTTGCTTGAGGAGAACACAAAAGTTTTAAGATCCTTAAGCTTGAAGTAGATATCAATAATTTGAAAGAAAAGAATTAAACTTTAAATGTTAAAATACAAAGCATGTAGGCTTATATTTAGAAAGATTTATAAAATCTATATCGAGAAAGTTTAGAGCATCCTAGGAAACCTTATTGTCAAGAGGAAATTTAATAAGTTTTAAAATATAAATTAAAAAGAAAGGTCTTGTTGACCCATTTATTTCAGATTCCATGCATTTTATGAATCAGAAAAATGTTCCTGAATTATAATGTACACTTCTTTTAGTTATCTTGAAACACATGTATAGTCCAACTTTAATGTATTTTTATTTTTCAATGTGCATCTTTTTTCAAAGCTCAACTAATGCTTCAACTACCAAACTATTCAATCTTCCTAACATGTTTTTATCATATTATGGTGAGTTTTGTAATTCATTCAAAGGGTCCAACCCCTCTTTCTAAGGTGACACACCTTAGTTTTTTAACTAATACCAAGGCAAAGTTTATAATTGTGCACTAGGGTATTGAAGGTTTTTGTTTAAATGAGGGTAAGCCTCAAAGCATTTTGAGGCATAAACCTCAAAATACAATCAATAAATAAATTTAAATTATGAAAAAAATATTTAAGAGTAATAGTTAACATTTTAAAAAATCATACAAACACTCAATTATAAGTAAGAATGCTAGATAATAAACAATAAGTCTAAAATAAATAAGTAAACATGTCCTAAAATAAACTAACTATGACTTAAGAGTCTTAATTAACCACTCTACTCACTTAAAGGGACTTCATTTGGATCATTATCATAGTTAATTATTTTCTCGTCTCTCTCAACATCACTTGTATCAGCATCCTTCCAATCTCCTATCCCAATCACCATCGTCTTCCTTAATAAATAAAATCTAAAAACATTATTTAAAATAATGATTATATTGACTTTTATAAAATATATTACATAAAATTTTATACTTACATTTAATATACTGACATAAAATTTTATACTAACATTTAAGCCGAATACATGGAGTGTAATTTTAGTTGTGAAAGATCTAGTGGCAGTGTAATGATAATGGGTGATCAATTCATTAAAAAAAGTGAACATTTTAGATATCTCAAGTCTGTTGTTCAAAATGATGATGATATAGATGAGGATGTTATTAGTAGAATTCAAGTTGGATGGTTGAAATGGAAAAATGCATCTGGCCTATTGTGTGGTAAGAAAAGAGAATTTTATAAAATGGTGGTGAGACCTACAATGCTTTACAGTGCAGAATATTAGCCAGTAAAAAAGAAGCATAGAATTAAGTGTTGCAGAGATGAGGATGCTTGGGTTGATGAGTGGCTTTACATGCGACAAAATAAGAAAGCGAATATATACATGGTAAGGTTGGAGTAGCTCTAGTGGTAGATAAGATTAGAGAGAGTCTACTTAGATGTTTTAGTCACATTAAATGTTGACTATTTGATAACCAATTAGAAGAGTAGATGTATTAGATGTTGACCTCCAAGCATGCGCCATAAGTCAAGTCGAGCTCATACGATGAATTCAACGAGCTTCAAATCGCAAAATCAAGCCGAAATGACCTGACATCGCCAAAATTACCGAACGATCATCGACGACCGACTTCATCATCACATTCGTAACGCCAAATTGATCAAAATATACATATTGCACAATTCGCGGCCAACCGATCGAGGTCGTCGCGCCTCGGCATATCATCGAGTCGACGACGCCAAACGACCTCCGTTCATAAAATTGCTTGCATCGTTAGCATCAAAACATCGAAACCTTTCAAATGAGATTGTTTTTGCTCAATTCGGACGAGTCTACGCGAATGTCGAGCGATCGAAAGCGACGCAAATCGAATGAAATTGATTCGACGCCGATTTGAAACGACATCCGATCGTGAAACGTGCCGCTTAGCAACATCAAAATAACGTAAGATTGACATATATATTGCCTATATAATAATATCGGCGAGAAAATCTAAATTAGAACTAATTAAACAATTAAATAAAAAACCCTTTTAAATACTCCTCTAATCTTAACCCTAACTACCCCCCATAGCCTCAAAACTCCCACAGCCACCGCTCTCGAGCTCCTGAACTCTCGTCCGTGCTACAATGCCCCTCCTCCCGTTCGCACACAAGCAAAGCCCATCCATCGTTCTCAGGGTGATTCCTCTCACGCTCGATCCTACGTCTCCTGTACACAGAACCCAAGACTCACGCATCTACCTGGCAGCGCCTCGATGCCCTCGTTACCATGCGCCTGAAATTTGTGTTGAAATATATATGTGCGATCTTTCTTGATAACGAGGAAAGTTGTGCTTTGAGTATATGACATGCTTTCTTAGCTGGAAATATTTCAGTATCTTAACCTCATACATGCCTTTCCATAATATGATGACACATTCAGTCGTGATTTATACCACCCATACACATCTTTCTTGGCTAGACCCAACATACAGACAACTGCAGACGACGTCGGGATGCCAAATGCCGAGAATTTTCACACCGACAGGGGGGCCTAAACGGCTTGACATAAAGCCGTCACAATATAAAATTATTGTTTAAACCGACATCGCGTATATAAGATTGTACACATTTCTTGCGCAAAAAAATCTATTTTACGCATGCTTACTCGAGCCTCATACATGTTTTCTTGGCGTTGGTAGATTGTGGTTTATACCATCATACACACATTTCTTTTCTTGAAGTGATCTAATACCCAAGATACCCCAACGACGGGATGTCAAATGCCGAAACTTCTACACCAACGGGAGCAAACAAACTAATATAAAGTCAACCTCAAAGCTAAAATTAACGGTTTAAATTTACATTGAAATATATAAGTATATGTACACGCTTTTTTTGGCATGGGACGATGATCGTATATAATTACCCATACATATTTTCTTTGGCATGGGCGCCACCTCATCGAACCCCCTATGGATGAGGAGGTCGCCAAATGCAATCAAAATTTCATTTAAAATCCTAAACTTGTAATGAAACTCAATCAAAATAAATAACACTATTCGAATCTTTTAAAGTTAAATCAATTTTAAATTAAATCACCCGTATGGGCCCTAACACTACGTTGAATGCTTAAACTTAATGGAGATCTACGAGTTGATTCCGACAGTCTTAAGATTGTTAATAAAACCTAAAAATCTAATGATGTTATTATAATATTTTCAACTTAATAAAATATTTGAGAATAATTTGTCATATGATAGTAGATCATCTATTATTAAATTAATAGAATCGATGAAACAACAACAAAATAAATAATCAATACCAGATGATAGTGTTTAATGGGATTTCAATCAAGGGGATATCACAAGTTATATTCAAAATTCAAAGTCAAATCAAGATAAATTCAAATTTAAAGATATGAAGAACAAAAGAAATCAAATATAAATGTCTAAATGAAAATCAACTTAAAACTTAAAGTAAAATTCAATCCATCCACCTTCGCAATGCTCAACGTATTTAAGAAATTAAGAAAACTTACCACAAAGGCCAAGCCAAATCAAACAACTATATTTACTCAATCAATCTGATGTTAATGCGACGTACTGTCTAAGCATGACTTGAGGCACATACGATGCGGTTATCGTAGTCCTCCGATTGCTGGCCAAATGACATTTATTATATTACTCCATCAGTATATTCCCCAACGACTCGCTCTTTCAGATGTGAACCATATGACACTTGATGGGACAAAAAAACCTCATAAGGTGACTTAAGTCTTCTAGACAAGACATCCTAGCCTACAGGTTCTGACGACAACTCATGGCCGATAGGATCCTTCTGGTGAAGATCTCCTCCGACTAAAGACTGCGACCATGACCGGATACGGAACCATAGGATCTTGATCGGGCGCATCATCGTTCCCCCAACCATCCGCTTCAAATTAAAGGATGATGAATTTCATAAACCTAAATTTCATAACTCCGCATGATGCTTCTATACGCTATACACTTAGCAATCTAACGACTATCCTTAATCGAAAATTCTCTCTCAATATTGAGAAGGGTAATTAACTATAGGTGCTTGCACCTATAAGAAACCTGAAACCAGATCTAAAGTCCTCACAAAATGAGGGTGAAATCTCTGGATAGTGTCTTATCTATTATTCCATTTAAAATTTCAGACATTAAATCATACTCTTCATCGAGAGCTTTAAACAATTTTCAAAGCTCGCATTAGATTTGACCTATGTTAGAGGTAGACTAAAAAAGACTTGGTTATGAAATATAAAAAATGACATTGATTTATTAGGATTAAATGAGAATATGACACATTGGAGAAAAAAGGATTCATGTAGCCGACCCCATGTAGTGGGATAAAAGCTTGTTGTTGTTGTTGACTTACCTTATTTTTATTCATTTCATCAAAAAATTAATAATTTATGCCTTTTTAAAAACTCCTTAAAGCATGCAATGGAGTATACCTCACTAGTTTGAGGTGTATGCCTCTTTTCCCCATATGAGGCTATAACCTCGAGAAGCTCTACAAGTGCATCTCCATAAGGCGTGTTTGAAGACGAGCAATGTATTATGAAATTTTAAACCATATGCCAAACAAATATGAATTTTATTCGTTGCCAAGATAGCCTAATTTGTTTCATAGGCTAACCCCAAAGGAAGATCTTCTTAGTGCCAGCTTGTTTGCGAATGCCTAAGTCACATGGGTCGGTTTTCCCAAAGGCAAAGCAACTTGGGCTTGTTCTATCAGTGTTAAGAGTTACCTGGATTTGCATTTTCAATGCCTATTTAGTAATTAAAGTGATTTAAACTTACCATTATTTCAATATAGGAGGATTTCTTTTTCCTAAAGAGGTCAAAGTAAACTAAGCAAATATTACAATTAATATATGCTAAACTATAAGGTCCATTTTTCTAAGCGAGTCTTTCAAAAAAAAATTTGGGTTAATATCTAATGATCCATCTATACAAATCAAGCCGACCCCAAAATAAAAAAATTAACCCTCTTGGGTGAGCCTTACTTGGTAGTCTTTTGTGTTGTTGTTTATGCAAGAAAACATAATAATTTAATTAGTTGAATGAATTAAGAAAAAACTGTTCAGATGATAAACCATGTTTTGGAATCCTTATGATTTAACAATTGATTGAGCAATATATCAAAGACTTCATAGCTTCCTGCCTTACTATCAATTAACAAATAATCACTTAAATCAACAGCTCACTAATTAAAGGTTATCCCAATTCAAATCTATCTTTCCCACCCTTTAGTTTATCAATTGAACTAAGCTTTGAATACAAGATCACTTTGAATTGCCTCAACCAATTTATTGTACTACAACTATGCCACATTAAATTAAATAAATAAGGATTTTAAAATCCCTTAAATCGCAATCCAACCGATCAAATTGCTTTAATTGACGATACGCCGCACGTCAAAATATTAAAATAAATTAATCGAAAATTTTGAATCAATTAGATCAATCGGATAATTAATAATTTTTTAATAAAATTACGCGATATCAAAGTCGAAGCTCGACGACGCCTAAACGACCTCCGCTCATAAATTGATCACGGCCAAAACGTCGAGACCTATCAAACGACGCGATCACGAAGGCGCTGAAGAAACCGTAATTTGAGCGCGACGTCGATAATTTAAACCTAATTTCACTCGACCGCCGCCGTTGTCTAACAAATTCATCATGAAATTGATCGCGCGTTTCGAAATCAAATAACTTAAATTGACACCCATATGCAGTTTGTCAAAAAAATAATTAAAATGACTAATCAAATTTTAATAATACCTCAAAACCCTTTAATTCCTTACCTAACCTCTCGCTGATTCACGCGCAACTAAAAGAGAATGCCCCTAAGGTCGAAAAGATGCGTTGACCTGACTCTCTTCCTATCTCCAACCTCACTTCGCAGGACTCTTTTCCTCTCTCGCTAAGCCTGCTCTCCCTCTCGAAGCGATTTCTCTTGCCTGCTCGACGAGGCCCTTCCTTGATACTCCTCTCTCTCTCCCTTCTTGCTTGACGACGATCCTCCCTCTCCGAAGCTCCCTCGAAGAATCTGTCTCTGCTCAAGCACCTAACCCTAGCGAGCAAACAAAGGACTCGATCCTTCCTAACTCTTCTTCCAACCAAACCCCTGGTTGTTTCGTTTCAATCTTAAGTTATATTTTGCTATGTGGGATTTTCTTGAAGGAAATGGTTTGATTTATCCTTATCGTTCTATGGTTGGATTTGTCACTGTGGATATGTTGGGCTTTTTCTCCTCCTGAGAGAGCTCATTCCCTCGATTCTTCCTTCTTGGCGAAATGACCTAACCGAGGCTTCCTCCTCCTCTGTGGAAATGTTGGGTTTGCTTTGTGCTTTCTCTCCTATAGAGGGGAGCTCATTCTCTCTGCTCTATTTGTCGACGATAATCCTCTCTCGCTATTCCCCTGGATTCCGCTTTCTTCCATGAGCCGGCCTCTCGAGACACAAGAGATGGAATCAAGGAAATTGTTCTTGGAAGTGAAGCAAAGTGAGAATTGGGAAAATTTGACTTTAAGTTTTTGTTTTGGCTGCTATCTTTAGATTGAATATTCATTTTACCAAACTTTATTAGAATTTCATGATAACATTATCCTTTGTTGTCTATGATAACTTTAAGGCTTAGCTTGCAAATTAGAGCTTATATGGGTCTATTGGAGAAGTTGAATAAATACTGGTCATTGCCAACATAAGGATTTTTTTTACCAATCACCACAATGTGAGAGATTGAAAGTTTTGTTTGGAGCCATACATTTAGATCCATTATAGCCTTTGTTCTTTTACAAGCATTGTTGTTATCGTTGAAATAATGTGGAATGATAAAAAAAAATGAATTTCATTATCCTTATGAATGGAAAGTGAATTGATTTGTTGTAATGGGTAAAATACTCTGAAATCATTTTATCAAAGGAAATCAGCTAATATATTATTATGAGATAAGCTAAACTTTCTTATCTAAGGGAAATCAAGTAGCTATCTAAAGACGCTGCTTTGCTGAAAATTTTATTTGAGCCTAAGTTTGAAAATTTGATGATGTATGGCTTAAATATCATATATTATTTCTTCTCCCATGAATTTCATGCCTACGCTTCAATTGGTTTTAGGTGAATTATATATGTCATAAATTTCTTTCATATGCAAGTTGAATCAAAATTAATGAAATTTCGATTATACCACTCATATTCTAACCATTCTGATACAGATACGCATATCATTTAATGGTGAATGCTACATCAAAGCCAGTTCACAATTGACACGACGCCTTTCTTGCTATGGGGGCCTTCTTTCTACCTCATGTGAGATCGGAGTCATTGTAAACTTTGATAAAGAATGCGTGTAAATTTCATCTTTATACTTCAGATATGTGATATAATAGTGCAATTTATCAAAGTTGGCTTCACGACACATACGCTTTCGGCGTGGTGCCTTCATAGAACCTCATGGAGAGCGGAGGCCATAAACTTTGATAAGCACGGAGACGGATCTGTGTAACCGTCAAAACATGTTAACCATGCACGCCTTTCGCAGGTAATAATCGGTGCAGGTTTCACGACACACGCCATGCACTTACTCAAGCTCTTAATGATACGGAGAGGCCAAATTTTCAATAAAAAAAAGAAATGTGTCATATATAACGCTTATACTTTAATTTCATATACATAAATTTATTAATTTACGCTATAGACTGCTCACATCGTTCCAATGCGGAAACTTGATAAGATGCTCACGCTGTCCAACGCCAGAAGGAACGAATCGTGTTATGAACCCACACGCCTTTCGGGCGTGGGCAAACTTTCAGGGTGTCTCACGACACTACCATGCACGCCTTCTGCTGGTGGCCTAAGTTCACGCGGACGAATGGATATCACAAATTTTGATAAATAAAATGTAAATGAAGTATTTAAAGAAGAAAGAATATGCACATTTACGCTTATCTCATTCATCATATTATATACATACAAGATTTTATGCTTACTTTGCTTAAATCTTCATATATAATAATTACTTACTTAAGCCAAATTCATTTCGCTAATGATCATGCCATATGACAATTAATGCATGGAAAGATATAAGTTAATCCATATATCATTTAGAACAAATGACAAAGATTTCTAAAATGCTAAGAAATGATCCACAAGATATTTAAAGTGTTATCTCATTCTATTCATAATGCCTTTAATATAAGATAAATGAAATCATGACAATTATTTTTTTGCTTAACTATTCGATTAATGCAAACTGATCCCTGGTCTTGACCGAATAACAAAACCTAAAATCTAATGACATTATCAAATCTTAATTAATTTGCAATAAACGACAAAGATAAATCTATCTAAGATCATCAAATTTATTCTTTAGCAAGATCTCAAGAAGAAAAATTCAAACTGATCCCTACGATAATCTAGATAAAGGGAGAATGCATCTTTAAATACTAATCAGAGATCCTCTACAAAATAGATTTTATCCATCCTTGTCTTTGACCGGCCCGTTAACAAAACTCAAAAATTAAACTATATTTCAACTTTACATTTAATGTCATACAACATTTTAAAAGAATGATATCAGACATAAAAATGCCCAAATATCACTTTAGTAGATAAATACAAAAGAACGATGCTACATCTTCCTGGTTTTATGGCCCGTTAACAAAACTAAAATCATATATAAAACGCCATGATTGATTATAATCAAGTCAAATATAAAACAGACATAATCCCTCGGCTCTGACGGCCCGTTAATAAAACCTAAAATGTATATTAAATCAAATAATTTACTTATTTCAACTACATTCAATGCCCATACAACATTCTAAAAGAACGATATCAGATGTGACAAAATGTCAAACATTGTATATGCAAGTACATAAATATACAATTACATAATCCTGCTGTCTTCTGACATCCCTAACAAAACCAAAATGTCATATCAAATCAAATCAAATACTACATTTCAACAGACATTCAATGTCCATACAACATTTAAAAGAATGTATATCAGATGTACAATGCCCAAACAATAACATGTGTATAAAACAAAACAAAGGCTACGCTTCCTGCTTGGTTTCTGACCGTCCCAAGTTAACAAAACTCAAAATCAAAATTGACATCGAAACTTCAACATTACATCTTAATGTCCATGCAATTTTCAAAGAATGATATCCATAGTGGTAATTACTAAGTCAAATAGAGATACATAATCCCGGTTGTCTTCTGACCGTCCCGTTAACAAAACCTAAAAATTGATATTATAAGAATTTCAAATTAATAATATCCGGTAGTTTAACTCATATAATACAAGATATTAAACTAACCAACATAAATTTTCTAAAATTCAAATTTAAAAGAAAAGTCCCAAACCCATCCTCAAACTAAAGTGCCAAGGATTATACTTTTTGAGATGATTTTGAATCGATCCTCCGTAAAACCTGACGTAGCAGAAGCGCCTATCAATCGATATATCTACGATCGGTATAATTATAATTATTTCAATGATAAATGATCATATATATTCAAATCAAAATCAATCATAAAATGATCAAAATTCAAAGAAAATAACAAAAAAAGAAATAAAATAAATGAAATTAATTATTAAAAAACTAAAAATAAAAAAAAATAAAATTAATTCACCCTCCGAATTGTCTTCTATGACAAATTAAGAAAACTTTGCTCACAAAGAAATTAATGCCAAATTAAATACATAACTACCTTCACACTCAAATATTCCTAAAGTAGCGACGCTACCGTGTCCTCTCATGCTTTGCTGATATGACCACATAATAATGGCACACTGTTCTCCGACCGGTGGTTTCACGGAGATATGGCCACTAAATTACTTGCCACGGCCGCTTGATGTTCCTTAACCGCTTTCGAAATGGAATGTAGGATCGCAAAAAAGTTCTATGTTACTAAGGCTGACTTATATTTGTCCCCTTAGACAACTCCACCTGTTCTACAAGGACACCTCGACGACGAACCCATTGTCGACAGGATCCTTCTGTCGACTACCTCCTCTCGACTAATGGATCGACTGGGATGACGGAACCACTGGGATCTTGACGCACATCGCTCCCCACAAAAGTTTTAAGTTAAAATAATAAATTTCAAGTTCTAAACTCCACTCATCGCAATTATATACTGCTTTAACGATTCATCGAGAAATTTTAATCGAAAGCCGCTTCAAGACGGGGTAATTAACTAAGTGCCATGCCTAGAAACCCTAACCAGATATAAAAGTTCTCACCAAATGAGAACGAAATCTCCTGAAGGTCTTATCTACTATTCATCCGCTTCTCAAATTATCACCGACACTTAAACAATTCTTTTCCTTTTATCGAAAGATTTGTATAATTTTCTGATCCCACAGATTTCACACTACGGGACAGTTTTCTCTTTCCATCTTTGCTAAATCTAAGTTATAATCAGAGTATAAAAAATGAAAAGATAAATGAAATAAGAAATTGAAATGAAATGAAACGATAAGTTAAACTGACAACTTAGCTTCTACTCAAAGTCTTAAGTTATATGAGATTTTATTTAATGCATATGCTTAAGATGTTTTATCTTATCGATCCATATTTTAAGTAAGCGTGATAAGTGCTTAATTGCTAATTTTACCTTTAAATCCGTGAATGATTACGTAACACAATCATCATATTTCCTAAGAACCAACATCCGCTGGCAAACGCCGCCATTAACGCCGAAGCACCGGAGCTACCATCCGCCAGTATGGATTTCCACCATCAACGAAAGTTGTTGCTCGACTTCACTAAGTAACCGTCTCCGTGACGCCATGCGCAAAGAATCTAAAAGGCTTGAAGACATCAGTAGGTCACTAAAAGAAACAATCAGAGGCCGCCTCGGAGACACCAATCATGGTTGTTATCTGACGGCCTTTTGTCCCTCGAATAATCCAAATACCAACCATTCGCCCGGAGGTATGATGTCAAGCTTCTTCATCCTGAGGCAAGTTTACGAGGCAAGAAAAGAAATCTGAGTCGCATGCTCAACACTTAATGCCAGGCAACAACAGAACCAATCATGGAACCAAGAAGTGTTCCCACCCATAATCTTTGATAACCTTAAGTGGGTTAAACTACTCTACGTCACCAAACCTGACCCCACAACATCGTTCCAGCCTCCTCCCGCGAAACCCAAACTATATCTGACGAGACGGTTCCAAGCAAGGAGAGAGGATCATAGAAAATACCAAGGTCCCGTTATCATGATGCTGACGCTCCTCCAAGGAGACCTCATCCCAACTCAAATGGCGTGACGCCAACATATCCATGTCCCACACGGAACATCGGTGTGACACTTGGACCGCTGTGAATCCACAAAAGGTCCCTGGAAGGGTAAGCAGATCCTGGAGGCTGCCTCAAAAAAGAAATTGCTCTAGAAAAGACATGTGACATCTGAATGAGATCCGCCCAAACTCAAATTATCAAATGGGAGCCTAAAAAGAGGGCCCCAATGATAAAGATACATGACACCTTGAGAATCCTCCGGGATCCATCAATTAACTCATCCCATCAAGGAGGTTAACTTCGATCAAGCTCTCTAATCGAAGAAATTTCGATTCCACACTGAATCGAAGTTCATCGGAGACGCCGACCAAATTGTGTCCAAGAGGACGAAGAAGAGAGGGCAACGACACAAGTGAGAGTATATGGTGCAACAAGTCTTGAGCCATCTGCGCCAATATCAACCTAAAGCTGCATAACAAGATTCTCCTCAACCTCAAGAACAACAAAATGTTCAAATAGAGGAAGCATCCTCCGAAGTCTTCGTGAGAGGAACAACAAAGAAGAAGAAGAAAAGGGAAGAAAATCCCACCTTCATCGATACTACCACTTCGCAGCGCAGACAAATTCGCCGATGAAAGCCAAAGATAAAGAATCGAATAGAAAATGAAATAAATGATGATGCAAATGACGCAAGGATGACGCAATGCAGAAATATCGGCAGTCCAACACCGGCCCCCCAAATAATCATCAAGCCTCCAAGAATGCCAATGACAATCCTCCAATAAATTTGATCTCACATGCTTGGTCCAAATTGAGCGAGGACAAATAAATGAGTCACGACAACCTCGCTTCGTAATATACAAACTATATCCAAGTCGCATTACCTCTCAACTTGATATATCTGAATGAAGATCAAAGTTATAGCTGCGTAAAAATTGAGCAAAGGTCGCCCATATCCCGCGGAGTATGATCAAATTCCATATCCAAAGGGATATTCAATGCCAAAGTTCAATCTATTCGACGGGAATGGTAATCCCAAGCAAAGATTCGCCCATTCAAAAGCATCCCGCGGAACAGGGGTAATGATGCATTATTATTCCGCCATCTAGTTTAACTTCGACCGCTGAATGCCGAAGTTATCAAATGACTCCAAGACTTTGCCAACTTGAAAATATGTTCATAAGGTTCGCACAAGCAGCAAAAAAAAGACAACGATCACGATCTCGCCTGAGAAGAGGAAGAAAGATGAGTCAACTGACATATTACGCTGTAGTATGAAATGAAATGTAAACAACAATTAAGAAGAGTAATCCAACCATTACGGGCAACATCGATGATAAGATGGCGCTTTATCTTTGCATGGCTTCAATCACCACATTTCAAGAGCCGCTGATAGGTGGCTAAATTGAGAAATTAAATTTATCCCGCTCCGACGGCCCAAGAAGATAAATTCAAAAGAGCAAAAGCTCTAAAGAAAGGTGAAACACATTTCACCTCATACAAGAAGGATACAAAGCAACTATAACGTAGATAAAAGAAAGGCTACCTATCAAGAAAACCAAGCAACCATTCAATCTCGCCCACAACCCAAGCTCATACTGAGGTAACGATGACTCGAGGTCGCTTCAGAAGGCGAGCACCAAGACAAACAAAAGGAAATGACGACTCAATCCCACCCTAAAAGAAAAGTCAACAAAGATTCTTTTAAGAAAAGGCCAAATTGTTTAAACATGCACTCAAAGTAGTCTCCAACTACCGAGTGTAAAAGACAAGAGGCGGACAAGCAGATAATCCTAACTATTGTCCATATCATCGGGTGCTACCATCCCACTGAAGATTGCTACATATTCAAAGATTGGCTAGATTTAAAATATGTAAACGACCACATTATCTGACGCGCGTCCAAGAAAGAATCCACAAAGTAATCACCTCATCTCCGATTATCAATGATAAAGGCAAAAGAGGTCGGTCGATGATGAAGGATGGCAGTCAGCCTCTAAAAAGATCAGAAAATGAAGCAATCGAAGGCTGCTCCGTGTATTCAAGGAAATCACCACTGAGTCTGATTGAGACAAAACCAAAGCTATGGAAGTTGGGTTCATCTCATGACGCCTACCAAATACCGCAGAAGAAGCTAAGAAACCCGCCAAACAAAAAAATAAATTAAATAAAAGAAGAAAGAAGACAAAAATGTTACTACTATTACGATGGTCAACGTAACACAAAAGATCATCAATAATACTAAGATTACATACAATCGCCAGCACGACCTATCACGCTTGCGTATCTACAAATCTTCGATCAACGAAGGTGGAAGAAGTCAAGAACTTCCTACCGAAGTCTTGCTGATGATGAAGTGACAAAGTTTTAGAACTCGCTTTCCCGATGAAGATGAACCGAGCTCACCATATCAACAAACATAAAAAATGTAAATTGGCAAAGGATTCTCAATCTTCTACTATCATTGACGGCGTAAGGTGATGTCGAAGAATGAGTCATCCAAGATTCGATGCAAATGAAGTAGCAAGTACTGAGAAGTGGTCGAAGTGCTACCATCCCAACAGAAAGAGCCAATGAATAAAGATAAAGGAAAAGAAATTGAAGTCAATGAAAAGTTATCCCTAAGGATTCAAATAAGAAGCTTCATCAAAAGGGATCGACTACAATATTCTATCCCATCTAAGAAAAATTCGCAACTTAAGGTATACAAGCACTTCTAATGTCAAAAGATCTCCGTAACATACCTTAATTGAAGCTCTCAAAGAGCGAAAGTTCAAGCATATTTTTTAACGCCGCCTAACCTGAGACCTTGATGTTCAAGAGCCTCCAATCCACATTTTCGTAAGATGATCTAATGCTCGGACCGCAGAGCACAATCGCCTCATGTTAAAATGAAGTGATGAAATTATAATACCTGGATCTTAATTGATCCTGCCTCCGGAATCTTATGAACTTGAGAACTTAGATGGCTATCTCTGGGATGTACATCCGGGACGAGATAAAGTCATGGTTCAATAGAAGGGAAAACTATCGTCATTCGCCCTTCCTCTTAAATTTGGAGACCTACACGTTTTCATGTGATCGACGCAGATACTTCATTGAGCTCTTCCTGCCCACCATGGTTTCATAAGTATGGCATTGTCCCATCTACATTGCATCAATGTATGAAATATACAAAGGATGGAGAAGAATGCCAAATGACATGCAACCTTTTGGTAATGAAATGAAGATTTATCAAGATGCCTTATTTCCTTCCAGGAATCAAAGCTAACAAAACAACTAAGAATACCGCATCTACTTCAAAACCCATAACAAGTTAACAAGGGAGAAGATAAAATGAATAAAGGAAAGGAGATTGTTCCAAATATTCCTGTGAATATAAAGAACAAGTCCAAAATCAATAACACCGCCCTCATCTAAAGATGATCAAGAAGAAGATGAATGTGTTCCTTCTAAATCCAAAGGTCCCGATGACTCTTCGAAAAAAGCTCGATCAAGAAGAACATTTCGACTGACATGAGTGACCGCTAAGAAGTGCAATGCACCTACTTTAAAACAATCATAGATCCATCGTAGACTACACTGTAATACCCCTGCTCCTCCCCAACATTTTAAAGAAATCACCCCTCGAGAAACTCACAAAGTCGAGGAACGACCTTCTATGTACTCCTCTCCGAAAACAGGAAGCCTGCTTTTATAAACTCAGGTGTCAAGAAGAGATCCCGATGTAATGCAACTATCTCAAGAAGCTATGCCCACAAGGATACCAAAATATTACTCCAAAGATGCAAAATCTAATGCAAAACATGGGTCCAGGTCGAGCAAGTAAAAAGGACTAAGCTCTTGAAATGATGGTACTAAAAGGTTCTCAAACCATCGGTAAGAGAAATAAACACACTACCAAAGGCCTTGGTTTTATCCAAGACAATGGTCCACAGATATACCTATACGTAATGTGAATAAGTGAGATGATAAAGATGAGAATGTCATTCTTAATGTTACCTCAAATAATGAAGAAGTAAGCAAGACCAAGAGCTTGAAGATGGTGGGGAGGCTACTACATGGATGAACTTAAAGAAGTTAATTTGGGAACCGAGGAGGATCCTCGCCAACGCTCATCGCTGCTCTACTCAAGATAAAGTGAAGAATTAAAACCTTGCTCGTGAATTGTGGATTGCTTTGCGACATATGCGAAATGCCGTGCTTATCCCCGATATAGCTCACAACCAAAGAATTGCCGACGCCACACCGCAAGCCTCAGCGAATGAGATCGAGGTCAAGAACGTGTAATTGCGTAAAACCAAGAAGCTCATTGAAGTCGGTTTTATTCGAAGAAAAATACGCCGACCGATCTAATATTGTCCCCGTGAAAAGAAGAATGGTCGATTCAGACTGATAATTTCGTGGATTTAAACAAAGCATGTCCAAAGGATGACTTTCCGCTCGTATCGAATCGTTAGTGGATAACACTTCAAACCACGACATGTTCTCATTTATGGATGGATCGTCGTTACAATCAAATCAAGATCCCTCAAGATGAGAAACATACCTCATTCTGACGCCAATATATATATACGTCATGCCTTCGGCCAAGAATGCCGAGCTACATACAAAGTGCTATGACACGAATCGACGAGTTGATTCATCAAAAGTAGTGTCATGTTGATCCTCGTTGTCAAGAGTATAGATCGCAAAGATCATCTCGATGATTTAAGGATCGAAAAGAATCGTAAAATATGATCTCAAGATGAATCCTCTTGCGCGCTTTGAGTTTCTTCGAAAGTTCATGTTGTATACCGTGGAGGGATTGAAATCGATCCCAACAAAATCAAAGATTGTCGAAATGCCTCCAAGGAGTCTTCGCCAACTTCGCCCCATACGGACATCTCGCATTCATTAAGATTTATATCAAATCCGCGCGATGTCGCACTTTGCAAAATTAATGAAGAAAGATACTCCTTTCAAGTGGACGAAGAATGTCAAGTTCGACAAGATCAAAAATATCTGTTGAATCCACCCATTCTTGCGCCCAATCCTGTGGAAAGCCTCTCATATGTACAAGAAAGACTAAGAATCTCTGTGCTTTGCTCAAAGATAATGAAAGGAAAGGAGAATGCTTCTATACACACAATTAGTCGACTAATAGGGAGCGCTAAGATTCTCCAATTGAGAAGATCATTTGACTTTGCCGCCTCAAAAGCTACGCCATTACATGCTATCTCATAAAATTACCCTTATCTCAAGGATCGATCCTGAAGTTCTTGATGACAAAGACCAACCGTTGGGTGGCTTGCGATGAGCTACCTCTGATTTGATATTACATATGTTCCCGAAAGCGGTGAAGGGGCAAATTACAGCGATTTTCTTCTTGCTCATCCCATCCGTGATTCATTTACGATGATCTTCACGATGAGCAAATCATGCACATATATGAAAAGAAAAGAAAGAATTGTATTTTGATGGAGCTTAGTCCATTAGATACACTCGACCCTCAAATCTTCCAGGCTGGTATCGGTCTCATCTTGATCACACGAAGGTGGCATCTTGAGACATTCTTATAAATTAACTTCGACGAACCAACAACGAGCGAATATGAAGCGTTGGTGGCGGGTTTAGAAACCATTTCCATGGGAGTCGAATGCAAATTTATGGCGATTCTCAACTTCGTCATTAATCAGTGTTGGGCCTTTACAAAATCAACAAGCTTGAAGGCTACTATCACGAGTTCTCGAGAAACATGAATTCAAATGTCATTATGACTCGAGTCTCGAGCTAGGAATAGCAAGCGGTTCTTAGCTAAATTAGCTAAAGAAATGGCAGTATGGATGACGGCGATTACATACTTAGTGTGTGTGTCGTCGAGTCCTGGCGATAAGTTTAAAATCCCATTTGGAAGGGGTCATCAAACATAAATCAGAGGTGCGTGCGTTTCTCACCTTACACTCCCTTCAAATACTCAAAGTTGACAAGAAACCAAACCATTCAGGATGAAAGACACGAGGAAGCGCTACAATGAAATCCTTATAGTAGAAGAGAAGGAAGGCGGAGGTACGTACTTCTTGAAGGAAAACAAATTAGTAAGTCGATAGTACTGACTTGAAAAGGCTTATATATATATGTTGGCAATACTGTATCGTAGATCCTTGAGCATGTGCGATGTTTGGGAATAGAAGAAGCCCAAAAGTAATTGTTGAAATCCATCAAGGACTTTGTGGTGCACACCAATCAGTCTAAAATGGCTTTCAAAATTAAAAAATTGGATCTATTGGTAGTCCATGGTAAAGATTGTCGATCATGCAGAAATCATGAATAGTCCATTAACATAATTCATCGACCTCAAATCCGTTGCATCAGCGATAGCATCTTGGTTTGAGGGGAGATAGTGGACCAAGTGATCATCATCATCGGTCAATTCTTGACCAGATTATTTCTCCAGTGGCAGGCTGCATTTAAAGAAATTCTAAATTTGAGCAAGTGAAGTACTTCTTTACCCCTGATATCGTCTGATTTGGTGTACCACATACTTGAATCAATAGTTCGACCTTAGCGCTAAGTTTATAAATTTGATGGCGTAAGATTGATTATTGCGATATGATTTATAATCAGAAATGGCGGTGAGGCATTTAATAAAACAGTCAAATTGCTTAGAAAAATTCTCACAAGAAATAAAGGGGTGGCATACCCTTGTGGGCGTTATGGGTCTAAAACTCTACAAAGTCTACCCCTGCTTGAGTGTTTGGTGGCGATTTTGCCAGTTGAAACCTACCGCTCAGAGTAGCCATTCAACAAAATCTTACCCAAGATGAGAATGCTCGTCTGGGATGGAAGCTTGCTTGATCGCGAGTCGGCTCAAGCTTCGACAAAATCTAGAAGTATCTCGGAGAATGTCAGCGATCATCTGATGCATCGAGCTTTTGGGAAGGAGAATTGGTCAGTCTTTGAAGACCAATCATCCTCATCCGAGAATTGGCGGTAAATTTGAACCTAATTGGGAAGGACCTTTTGTTATTGAAAAGGTATATCGAGGAGCTATCATTTCGTTGAAGGTGAAAGACGTCTGATCAGCGGTCGGCATTTAAAGAAATATTACGTGAAAGTGTGATTGGACAAATCATTTGAAAATCTTATTGTCGAACACTTATGAAAATTTTCATTGGAAATTCTCTTGTAACCTGAATGCATTTCAAAATAAAATAAAATCCCCTGTTAGGCAGGGGCATTTTAAAAAATTTTATAGTAAAGTATTGGGCGTTCACGTAAGGCAGGGGGCCTTTCTTTCTCTTTGGGTTGACATCGTCACATCTAGATGTATTGAATGCTCAGTTTTCAGAAATTCGTCTTTAAAATAAAATAAAATCTCAAGAAATTATAGTAAAGTTTCAAAAACTTTGACGTGAGTGAGACCAATTATGTATTGAATCAAATTTAAAGTCTTCAAACTTGACTTAAACCAAGTTGGATATACATTTATCATCTCACTTCAAATAAGGCTGAGGCGGTAAGGTCGGAGCGAAATCGTGGCAGTCTGCTTAACCGCCACAAAGCGTAGTAAGAGATCCCCATCTAGCAGGATAAAATCCTTCAATTGCTCAGTCCGCGACTTCGTGGGTGTATAAGGGATGAAAAAATATGGTAGGCAGTGCTTATCTCTTACAAAGCAGTAGTAAGGGATCCTCTACTTCGTTAGTTCAAAGACAAGAGCATCCAAATCCCAAATCTCTCCAACTTGGTGTGAGTTCAGGTGAGGAAATTATCCACATTGGTAAGGTCATCTTTCAAAATTCTACAACAAACAAAGATATCCTTACTCGAGAAGGCACTTCGAGTTTGGAATCAAGACAAATGTAAAATCTCAACTCCTTGATGTCAGCGGCAAAGGCAGAAGGAAATTCTTCTGATAAGATCAAGCAAAAAAGCGAAGGGCCGAAGAAGAAATCGATATGTATAAAATAAATCGAACTAAGGGAGTTTTGTCATCAAGATGTTCATTACATGTACCAGGGCCGATGACTCTTTGCCATTGATCAACACAAGCTCACGAGGTGTTCGGCATTTATCCTTATGGCGAAAGCGGTAGGAAGGTAATTTCATATCGCTGACAAATCTCAGATAATTGGGGTTTCCATCAAATCGTCATGGCCGAGGGTAAAGGAGGTACAAGATACAAATCCGAGATGAAATCTTCAACAAGTCAGTCAAGCACTGGCAGCGGGGAGAAGACATTCTATCTCATCAATTTCATTAAAGTCCAAAGCACAAAGGCGGGAGGAAAATATTTCAAACTCTTGGAGAAATCTTCAACAAGTCCGAAGCATAAAAGCGAGGGCAGACATTAAATTCTCTTGACAAGTTGTTGACAAGTCAAAGGATCTCCTTCATCCCAGTCCATCAAACCAAAGCATTGGACAAGCGACAACAAATATGTTCGAGCTATTTACGGTCGAGGCGAAATTAAATGCTTGCCCAACGAAGTTATACTCATTAAAGAGCGTGATGGTATTATCAAAGTTGTTGAAATTACAAGCGTGACATCAAAGCAAATCTCTTGGAGATCCATGAGTCATTAGCGTCTGACAAAACGGTCCACCCATGCGCACCATGTTTGTTGGGGCATTGTTGACTACAATGTCATTAAATTAAATAAATAATTTTAAAATCCTTAAATCGATCGAGCCGTCAAATTCGTTTTAATTGACGATTCGGCCTGCAATCGTCGAAAATATTAAAATAAATTAATGAAAATTTTGAATCAATTAAGGATCGATGGATAATTAATATCAATTTTTAATAAAATTATCGCATATCAAGTCGAGCCGGCGGAGCGACTCCGTTCGCGAAATTGATCAGCGTCGTGCGAAAGCGTCGACCTATCGGCGCCTTTCGCGGTCAAATCGGCAAAGTGTGCGGCGGCGTCAGCGGTCGGCGTCGCATAATTTAAACCTAATTTCACCGTCGTCGGCGTTGTCAAACGATCCGTCGAAATTGATCAGCGGTTGCGTTCGTATGGCCAACAAACATTGGCGTATTATGGGGTTTGTCAAAAGTAATAAAATCGTAATTAAAATGACTAACAATGACAATTTAATACCTCTCAAAAACCCCCTTTAACCTCACTCTGTCAGCAGTTCATTGTGCCGGCGGCGACCGATGAAAAAGAAACGGCACAAGGCGAAAATCGTTGACCCTGCGTTGACTCTTCCTCTGTCGGTGAACCTCCTCTTGACTCCCCTCTCTTTCTCTCGGTCTCTCCCTCTCGGCGATTTCTCTTCTTTGCTTCCGGTTCGTCCAGGAGGCCGCACTCCTCTCTCCGTTCTGCTGTTTGGCTCGATCCTCCCTCGAGCTCCCTCTCTCGTGCTCTCGGTTGAAGCAGAACCTAGCCGAGCAAACAAGGACTCGATCCTTCCCTCCCTCTTCCAGAAACCCCAGGTTGTTTTGGTTTCAATCTTAAGTTATATTTTGCTATGTGGGATTTTCTTGAAGGAAATGGTTTGATTTATCCTTGCTCGTTATGGTTGGATTTGTTTCTCTTGTGTGATATGTTGGGTTTTGCTTTTCTTTGTTTTCTCCTCAAAAAAGGCCAGAATCATTCCCTCGATTCTTCCTTCTTGGCGGCAGACTAGAGGCTTCCTCCTCCTCTGTGTGAAATGTTGGGTTTTGCTTTCTTTGTTTTCTCCTCTATAGGCGAGGAGCTCATTCTCTCGGTTGTTCTTTGGGCCCATCCTCTCTCATTCCTGTGATTCGTTTCTTCTCCATGAGCGTGCCTCTCGAGACACAAGAGATGGAATCTGAAGGAAAATTGTAACTATTGTGTGTCTTTGGAAGTGAAGCCGGGCGTGAGAATTGAGAAATTTGACTTTAAGAAGTTTGTTGATGTTTTGGCTATCTTTAGATTGAATATTCATTTCTTGCAAACTTTATTAGAATTTCATGATAACATTATCCTTGCTGTTGTCTATGATAACTTTAAGGCTTAGCTTGCAAATTAGAGCTTATATGGGTCTATTGGAAGTTGAATAAATCTTGGTCATTGACATAAGGAAGGATTTTTTTTTACCAATCACCACAATGTGAGATTGAAAGCTTTTGTTTGGAGCCATACATTTAGATCCATTATAGCCTTTGTTCTTTTCTTGAAGCATTCTTTGTTATCGTTGAAATAATGTGGAATGATGAAAAAAAAAAAAAAAATGAATTTCATTATCCTTATGAATGGAAAGTGAATTGATTTGTTGTAATGGGTAAAATACTTGGCTGAAATCATTTTTTATCTAAGGGAAATCAGCTAATATGTTATTGGATGAGTATAAGGCTTGCTAAACTTTCTTATCTAAGGGGAAATCAAGTAGCTTGCTATCTAAAGACGTGGTGCTTGCTGAAAATTTCTTTTATTTGAGCCGGAAGTTTGAAAATTTGATAAGGAAGGATGTATGGCTTAAATATCATATTATTTCTTATCATGAATTTCATCTTTGATCAATTGGTTTATGAGTGAATATATATATGTGCCTCTTTCTCTATGAGTTGAAATCAAATTAGAAATTGATACATTTATTATCATGAGTTTAGATTCTTGCATCTTTTATATGTGATATCGTATTAACGAAATCTTGTCAAAGTTTATTGTGTCTCACGACACCCACGTTTTCTTGGCGTGGTGGGCGACTTCTCGGCGTAGATGGAGGCATTGTATCTTTGATAACGAATAAGGGTTCGTAAATTTCATCTTTATATCTTATGTGATATCTGCCATCGCTATCAAAGTTTATTGCTTGTTATCACGCCATTGCTATGTTTCTTGGCGTGGTGGTGACTCGATCTCTCCTGGCGGGGGAGGCTGGGAAATTTATAAACTTTGATAAAGAATAAGGATTCAGTAAAGCTATGTATATTATGCTAACCCCATACGCCTTTCTTGGCGTGGTGGGAAAATAAATTCGGTAGGTGTCTCGCGACACCATAATGCCCTTCTTGGCGTGGTGGGAAGCAGTCTCGGCGACCCCACATGGGGGGATGTGAGGGAAAATTCAATAAAAGGAATGTAATATAAATATATAAATCTTATAATTTCATATTTGAATGAAATTTATTACTATCTTTATACGTTCGCATTGTTGTCGTGGGCTATGATAAATGCGCTCACGTTGTTCCCGTGTGAAATCTTTGTCAATGGTACGCCTTTCTTGGCGTGGTGATAAACTTGTAGATGTCTCACACCCCACTTTTCTTGGCGTGGTGGGGCTTCTCAGGCGAACATCTTGAGGATGGCAGGGAAAATTGATAAATAAAAAATGAAATGTAAGTGTTAAAGAAGAAAAAAAAGAATTTTGATATGATTATTCATGCTATCTCATTCATCATATTATATAACAATTCTGATGCTTATATCTTGTTTGAACTTACGCGAATCTTCATAGCGTATGACAATTCTTTACTTAAAGTTGAAATTTTTAAGCTTATCAAATATATGTCGTGGAAAGATATAAGTGTGTCATTATATCTTAAAACAAAAGAAACTTATGCTAAAATCTTTAAGTAAAATGATTGGTATATTTAAAGTATTTATCTCTATTTGAATCTTTGTATGATAAATGAAATCATGGTTATGAAGCGATGTTCTTTTTGCTTAAATTATCCGCACTTGATCGGTTTGATCTTGGGGCCTTAAAACAAAATAATGATCTTGTGTAAATAATTAATTACTTTAAATGGAGATCATCTTCATCATTTGTTAATGCATTCTTTGCAGTTGAGATCTCAAGAAAATCTCAAACTCGATCTACATGTATAATGAGTTATGATTTGGAGAATGATTTCTTTAAATTATGCATCCTCTAGAAATAGTGAGTTGAAATTATCATCCGGTTTGGTCTTGGGCCGTGGGTTAAACTCAAAAAAAATCAAAAATTGAACTATATTTCAACTTCATTTAATGTATACAACATTTAAAAACATTCTTTGGTATGTATGTTGAAATGTTAAACAGCATTAGTAAGATAAATCTAAAAGAAACGAATCTTTCCTTCGGTTTGGTCTTATTTATAACAAAATCATTATGCTCCATTGCATTTGATGTCAATATAAAAACAGATCTTACATATCGGTTGGTCTTAATAAAATTAAAAAAAAAAATATTAAATCAGCTTTAAAATTACTACATTTTATTGACGTTGATATGATCTAATTAAAAACGAATCTCGTATGTATGTTGGAATGTCAAACATTAGGGGCATGTCTGAGTAAAAAAATATAAAGAGCAGTCTACTACATATAGGTTTGGTCTTGGGGCCAGGTCAAAAAAAATGTGAAATCAATTTGCAATTACATTTATTTAGACATTGATGTAAACATTAAAGAGCGATACTCAGTGTATGTTGGAATGTCAACAATAGGGACAATCTGAAGGTATAAAACAAAAAAAAAAAACAGCTACACGGTTTGGTCTTGGTGGGTCAGTTAACAAACTCAAAATCAAAATTTGGCGTGAAACTTAATTAGGCATCTTAATGTTATGCAATTTTCAAAGAACAGATATCCATATGCATGTTGGAGTAATTCTTGTCAAATACAAAAGAGCAGTCTTCATGTCGGTTTGGTCTTGGAGTTAGGGTTAACACTAAAAATTTGATATTATAAAATTTAATTAATAATATCGAATTAACTACATTAATATAATCTGAGCGTAGCTTAACATGAAACACAAAATTCAAATTAGAAGAAAAGTCCAGATCCTATGTTGGCCCAGAGTGGACATGAGGTTTTGAAGGATTATACTTTTTTTGAGATGATGAATTTAACGATCTCAGCGAGTAGAAAAGTCTCGATTGATATTACGCATGATCGAAGGGTAATTATAATTAAGATTTCATGATAAATGATCATATATATTCAATCGAAAATGTCATAAAATGATCAATTGAAAAGAAAATAACAAAAAAATAAAAAAATGAAATTAATTATTAAAAAACTAAAAAATAAAAAATAAAATTAATTCACCCATGATTGTTTGTCTTGGGTGACAAATTAAGAAAACTTTCTCATGAAACGATGTCAATTAAATACATGCTTCAACTCAAATATTCTCAAGTGGGGCGTGGCGTGTCCTCTGTCCGTGGTTTCTTGCGATATCACGTAAATATGATTCTGACGAGCCCTCGGTGGTGGTTGCGCGATATGGCCATAAATTACGGTCACGGCCGGCAAATGTTCCCGCTTTGCTCTTTGGTATGAAATGTAGAATGTATTTGGTTGGCAAAAAGCCTATGTTAGTAAGGTTGACTTATATTTGTCCCGACAACTCCAACTACAAGGACCTTGGGCAGCGTAATGTTCTTGTGAGGATCTTGGTCAGTTGGGTCGTACCTCCTCATTAGGGGTGGATCATGTGACGGGATAACGGCATGGGATCTTGATGGCGCGTCATCGTTCCCCACAAAAGTTTTAAGTTAAAATAATAAATTTCAGTTAACTCCACATTTTTATAATTCTTTTCTTGATTCATTATTTTGTAATGAAATGCTCTCGGTATTGGGAGGGTAATTAACTATAGGGCTTGCTTTATAGGAAACAGGCAGATATAAAAAGTTACCAAAAGAAACGAAATCTCAGGTAGTGTCTTATCTACTATTCATCTCTTCAAATTATCACCGACACTTAAACAATTCTTTCCTTTTTTATCGAAAGATGTCGGTGGCGAATTTTCGGATCCCACATATGTGAGTTGAACAATTTAGTATTCTAGCAAATATCATTGTTCTTCCTTTCTCCTTGCTTCTATCATTTGCATTTATAATAGTTTGAGGCTTCCAACCCCTTTGAATTCTTATGGTGCCATTGATTTAATTAAACAAACAAATTGCATTACAATCAGGATCTGAGTAGAGGGATGTACGGATTTAATCAGAACCATTAGAACAGCTCCGTAAGTTAATGGATAAGATGGTTCTCCAGTCATTATTAAAAAATTAGCTTGATAAAGCCAAAAAAAAGCTAGGAATTCATCAGCCTATAGCACTTATCAATAGCAAAAAATATCATGTGCTGTAAGGAACATCTCCACCCTTACTAATGTAGCAAGGTGCACAAAATTAATTTTTTTAATTATTTTAAAATTATTTTGGATTAGTCCCTTCCTATTTAAAGGTCTAATTATAAGTTTTTTTAAAAGGATAAAAATATATTCAAGCCTAACTATAAATTTTAAGAAAATTCTGAAGTCGAAAAACTGGACACAATTCAAATGGAAATGTATACATGAAATTTGTTTTAAAGGATAGAGCAATAGTATGAGCAACTGTAGAACTCATCACCTCATTTTTGGGAGCTATTAAGCTAAGGTATGTACCACTAGAGCAAAGCCCAATTTGGAAAGAATATGAGTTGTTTGGTCTATATGAAGCATAATAGGGCACTGATTTGGAAATGCAAACATTATGATATTATTAACCATTTTTTTACTAACACAGATGGTACTAATGAGTAGTTAATAGATAAATTTAATGATAAGTTAAATAAAAAAGATAAATTAGAGTTTTGTGACTAAAAGTTATCATGGAGTAATGATGTGAGAGCTAGTGGTGTATTTGAAAGAAACAACATTTTAGATTGATCTAAAAGACAATCTCACCTAGGCCTAACACACTTTTATAGATGAACATAAGAAGTACGAAGGAGATGATGGCTAGAAAATGATAATATTAAGGTTTTTTCATTTATGATTAAAATGATGATGATTCTCAAGAATATTTTTTTTAATGAATATGAAACTTATAAACAAACTACCTCTTAAATTTTAATACGGTGGTATAAAGTTTACTATTTTATTTTATTATACAGAACAATAATGCTTTTATTTGAAAATCTAAATGCTCCATTTGCATAATTTATGATGCAATAAGATTGCCTTTCATTAAGCATGTTAAAATAATCATATGTTACATGGCATTGCTGGTATTTTTCTACTGTTAAATTATTATCTCTTACATTGTCAAATTATGAACAAATTAATTACGATTGCATTACACTTATTATCATGCACACCACACTATACAATATAACTTAGAAAGACACTTCTAATATAAAGCACTATTCATTATTGATAAGCATGGCTCATAACCCTTTCTTCTCATCCAGTATGTTGATTATTAGCTTATTGGTTTTTATTGGTTTTCAATTATTAGTTTAGAAATGATTTACTACTACTGCAAATTATAGAGCAAACCATTTGTTGACATAAATTTATTATTTTCTATTGACAAATTGAGGTCCATTGTCTAATGTAAAGACTACTGATAATATAAGCCTACAAAAACAATTCATCCTCTAAAGACTTTGATCATCATCTTCAAGATGGAATTTCACCACTTCATAAAACTAGGTGAGAACTAATAAGTGTTGACACTATGCATAAACCACAATATAAGTTCAAATGAAATCTATTACGTAAAACACAAAGAGCAAAGGAGAATATATCAAATGAAGGCTCTAAATCCTTTAATGAATCACTAGTCGATATATTTGATAGTTTATGTACTTAGCAAATTATTCAACATCATGCCACATGGTTGCCCAGTAATAACTATCCCAAAAGAGACCTCCTTATTGAATGATTTTGGCATTCTACCATGTGAAATTCTCCTGATCTTTTTTGTTATCGCTCAAAACTTAAGCAAATCAAACTATGACCCCAGAATGAATTTTGGGAAAGATCTTATATGAAGCCTTTGACAAAACATTAATCTGTACATTTCACAAATTATGAAGTTGGCAAAGTATTTAACATCATGTCACATGGTTGGCTAATAATAATTGCTACAAAACCAGATCTCCTTATTGACTGAAGTTGACATCCTCCCATGTGAATTTATCCTAATACTTTTTGCTATTGCTAGGAACTTAAGCAATTTCTAAAGAAACATTGGTGTCTATTTTTACGAGTTTTGTGGCTTCATAGTTTGAACTTAAGCATTGAATTATAGTAAATAATTTATGAATCAGGTTCAGTAAACATGGTGTTAGGCTAGCCACCATCAATTTTGATTCTTCCATTTAAATGAACCAGTAGCGCTCGAATAATGATGATTGTCATGCCTAGAGACTAAATTATCCATTTGAGTTTCACCCAAAAAAAACTCCTGGTTATGAATTTTCAAACTTTGATTTATCCATTATGACTATAGAAAGATTGCATGCATGCAGTTCTCTTTTATCTCGAATCTCCCTATAATTTGGTTTGACACCAATCACTGACAAGTTAAACTTTCTTCACACTCAAGCTAAGTGTGAAATATAGTCCAACCAAAATTACTTTGTATTCAATCCAATTATTAGTTGCTTCAAATTTGATTCAAAGAGCAAAGCTAAGAAGGTCCGACATAGGCTTTGTAGAGTTACTCCAACACAGGAATTATTTATCCCTGATGCACCATTTATATTCAGTATCCAATATTCTTTGTTTAAGTATCCATCCTTTTCAGTAGAACCAAAAAAATCAACAACAAAATTAGTGATAATCTAAGATTTCATACCAATCCTTGGCATTTGTGGTATTACACACTCGCTAAGCTCAATGAACCATTTACCCGATCTCCTTGAAAACTCAAGCTTGAACAAAATTGCTTTTAATTGGCAATCGATACTAACCTTGAAATATGAACAACGACTTATTGAAGTATGTATTAGGCTAAAGCTAGCTTCTCTATATGTGTGTAGTCCATCTCAACACATATCAATGATTTGCTGGTATAATATGCATATGGTTACAGATTTTTTCTTAAACAAAATTGTGATAACCATCAACTCACTAACCCCGAGCTAAAGTAGCATAGTTCTGGCTAGATGTAGACTAAGCATAAGGATATTCATAAGGTAATTCTTTAGTTTGATTAACAAATTTTTGCACTCTTTTGTCAAAGATCAAAGAAGCGATGCACTCCTCTCATCAGATCTAAAGTTGAATCAGCATAAAGACAGTAGACTCTATACAAATTTTTTGAATTTTTCTTTCACCAAATGAGGTCATTTCTAGCATTGTTCCGAATCAAGAATTAGCCTTGATGTCACTTAACAAGATTAAAAAGTCCATAACTTGACATTAGTAACCTCAAAGACACACTTATCTAGATTGAGATGCTTGCTGAAATTATAAAGAATATCAAGTTTTGTTTGACACAATCGTGTTGTGTTTTTCATCAATTTATTCATGTCACCGTTACTCTTATAAAGATGGATGAGTTGCATGTACGTGCATTGTTCATAGTTTGTTCAAGTCATAGAGAACGTGCACATGCAATATTAAACATTATATTCCCTGTTTTCCCAGCAAATTAAAATTGAGATGCATCAAGATTCTGAGAAACTTCTTACGGTAATTAAATGGAATTTACCAAATGAAGCTTTAAATTCAGTCAATATAAATAAATTGCAAGTCACGGAAATCCTAGGCAAACAAAAACACCTGCAGCTGTCTTTTAAGGAGTTACAAATGAATATAAGTAAAGCAAATTAAAATGAATTATACACATAAATCAATAATTGCGAGACACAAGTTACCATGAGAAATCCCTGATAAGAAATAAAGTTTGGGCAGAGCTTATTACCTACAATCCTCGAAATGTCCCCAAGAGTACAGCAGCAATGGCCCGTTTTGAGTTCCACAAACAACCTTTTTGCCACCCTAACAATGAATAAGGCTTTATCAGAAACGCAGTGAAATACCAATATCTATAAAATACTAAAGAAAATAAATAAAAATAACTTAGCAAAAGCATTGCTGCAACATACGAGGCACAAGCATTTGATACGAATTTCCTGTCATGTGCACGCTAGAAAACTATTGGATACAATTTATAGCCATACCAATGGCGTGTCTCACTATTTTATAAAAAGCTGTTGAATGCATTTTGGACGCCACTCATTTTGGACAAACTAGAATAAAGATATGATATTCTAACCAAGTTTTATGTGAAATCAAAACTATTTTAAACTCACTCTCATATCTTTCCCTTCATTACTTTTTCTGAACACCATTTATTAATTTATGCATTTTTGACTTAGTGATTCACAATATGAACAAAAAATTTAATCTATATTTCATATATATTCTAATATATATGGTTATTAAATAGTATTATAAATAAATAAAAAACTATCATACGTCCAAAACACATTGCATTCAAAATTAATAAGGATTTTCTACGTCATAATATTTGAGTTATGGTGATAACTTCCTGCATCCATATATATGCTTCGATGCTATAAGAAGAAACGAGATGGGAAAAGAAATATATCAAAGATAATGTTAATAACTTATCTAATCCTCTAACAGCAAACCTAACCCAACCATCATGAATACCCACATAGCATCCACATACATTACCATAAATTAGATAAAAAATGATGATATCACTAGTCTAAACTATTATGTCAATTTCAAGATTTCTCAACATTTCACCAAATTTATAAAAAGAATTCCATATTTCTCTGATCTTCAATTATAAGATCTAAAAAACACCTGGTAATAATGACATGCTCGAAGAAAAAAATATCCAGTATTTCAAATAATGCAAACCCCTGTGATTCAATGAGTTCCACGAACTAAACAATATAAGAAGTCTGAAGAAAAAAAATGGTATTTTTACCTTCATTATTACCAAAGAAAGGAGCTCATCTTCTGAAAACTCTGAGCGGGTTTGTACCTAATACATTAACATAAAGGCAATGCGTGTTAAGTGCATAAGATCTCACAAACAAATAACTAACATCAGTAGCGTAATAAAAAAATGGAGATTTTAATGGAACCTTATTTTTTCGAAGACTGCACACAGATAGTGACCCATCACCACTGCCAAAAGGTATAAAACTAAACATTATAATCATATATAAATAAAAATAAAGAAAATATATTATAAGTATTAAACTGTCAAGTAAGATATAAAAAAGAAAAACAAAACATATAGGATCATAACTACTTAGATCTATATGTTTAAACAACTGAATGAATGTAAACTCATTTAATTACACACAAAATATATATATATATAATGAAAGAGAACTATAATAACTTTTTTCATCCTAGTCCACAATAATTTTTAGTCTTTTATAAAAATAAAATCTTACATAAGCATTAGGTGATGAAGGTATCCAGTAAAATGCACGTGCATATGGTGTTATTATAATTCACAAGCAATCAACACATTAACAAAAAATAGGTTAATCAGATTGGAACATAAAATAAGGAACAAAGGAAATTAACAGCTGTTGTAAGTCAAAAGATAGTGAACCAAATTAGGATTTATTGTTCACTCAACATACAGACCACACATTATAATATATATGCTCAAGTAGCTTGTGATTCAAACACAATATGAATGTTTTTTTTTCAGCATATCAGCACATCAGCACATTCATTACTAACTTTAACAAAAAAAATGTTTATTAATCATCTTCAACAATAAGAGAAAAAAGTTGAGAATTCATAAATATAACTTAAGTAATGACAATTTAAGTACTGAATTGTTGAGACTAATAATACAAAAACAACCTTGTTGCAAGTAGTTGTCTAGTACCAGACACAAACGTCATATCAGAGACAAAATCCTCATGTGCATCAAAAGAATTGCAGCAAGAGCGATGACGAGTATCCCAGACCTTCAAAAAGAAATAAGATATAATCAATGAAAAGAAAGTGAAACTTTAGCTCCCTCTCACAGCCTTACATTCCATAATGCTATGAAAAGCCAATTACTCTGGCATATACTATATTCCCTTAGAGACTAAATAACAATGAGACATTTGCAATATGAAGATTGATCTCATGAACAAGAAGTAAAAACTTTATTTTCATTCCAAGCCATCCCTCTAACCTTTTCTTCAAATATCAGTAAAACAAGTAATGTTCACACATCATAAGAGTTACGATTTGAAAGAATTCTGAAACCGGCGTCTAAAAGGCTCTCAAAAATTACTTTTTATTCTTTAAATTACATAATTGGCAAAAGAACTAACAAATCCAGCTTCACATACAATAGCACCAATAATGGAGCATATTATCCAATAAACTAATCAATAGATCATGAATACCTGGTGTTAATCAAGTCAATTATCACAACTTTGATTTCTGCTAAACAGAAACATACTGAATAAACAATATTTCTATTCATGTGAGATTGCAAGTGATGAGAGAGATTGGTATGATTATTGAGAAAAGTGGTAAGGCAGTGCACCTTAATACATCCTTCATCATCTCCTGATGCTATTGTTGTTTCAGTTAAGTTGACGAGACGATTAATTGAATTCCTATCATCAAAAGAAAAGGCACATGAACTTAGGTCCTTATTACCTCTGCAAAAGCATTTTAGTACAAATGTGTTTAAACACTCATATATGCAGGGTTAGCCAGCTCACTCGTGAGCGTCTTCCAAACGTGCAATGGCCCTTCCAGTCTCCACATCAGTCGCAAGAATTGAGCAGTCAGGAGAAGCAGTAAGAACCACTGGAAAGAGAAATAAAACATCATACAATAAGTAGCTTGTAAAACTATCCCCAAAACAAGGTGAGATAAATACAATTACCACGCCCGGAATCAACAAACCGAACAGCTCTACAGGACTCGTCATGCGCTGAAACCTGAAGCAACCTAAATTAGCCAAAAAAAATTAGAATGAACAGTTTTATTATTGATGATATGACAAAAAAGACACTTATTTTCCACAATACCTTACCGGCTGCGAATCGGCGCCATAACGATACCTGTTGAGATGAATTGAAGAAAGAGTTTAATAAAAACATAATTTGATTTCAGAACAGGCGAGGGTTTGCGACTTACAAGTGGAGATCGCCACTTATGAGCGCCGCTGCGACAAGCGGACTCGAAGGATGGAAATCGAGGTCAAATGGTAGTTTCCCCAGATTGATCTCCATCATAGAAAAAAGATATGGAGTATATGCAGTGGAAATTTTGGAGCTTAAGGGGCTGTTTGGTAACAGGATTTGAGCAGGATTTAAACCAGATTTAACTTAAATCCTGCCAAATTGGCAAAAATGACAACTTTAAATTTTACTGAATCTTAAATCCAGTTTCTCCTCCGTTTTGATTTAAATCTTGGATTTAGTAAACTCTGACGTTGTCCGGATTTAACTTAAATCAACAAGTTTCATGAATACCTCGCCTTCTTCACATGCTCTCGTCGATACTTCTCTAGCAAGCTCCGCTACAGACTTCCTTCTTCGCCGTCGAGGGTTTTCGCAAATCGGGGGAAAGCATTGTGAGAGAAAATAGGGGATTTAATAGGATATATTAAAGTAAGAAGATATATTAATTACGCGGTCGTTTGGAATTAATTTTATATTTTTATTTTAAATTTATTTTATTTATTTATATTTATATTTAAAATAAAATATATTAACGATGATAATTATTTTTTAAAATATTTAGATAAATATATTTTAAAAGATATTATAAATATAAAAATATATAACATAAAATTGATCTCAAACTAGTCTTAAAATTTAAATTAATTTTAGTTTTTTTTTTTTTTGGAAAAGGAGATGGGGAAGGTGGCGAAGCTATTTTAATTTACTAAACTAAATAATTTTAATTTTAATTAATTTAATATTTTATTAAATGATGATTAATGTTAACATTATCAAATTAAAGACATTCTTAATTTAATTTAATTTAGGTTATTTTAATTAATTAATATTTTAACTTGACTTAATTATTGATATTATGCTGAAAATTCTTAAGACGAATCTTGAAAAGAACTGCTAAATCAAATACTAACCGAGATTAGCGTTTTATTATCAATCTAATTTAAACATTGAATGTTTATACCAAATCGAGTGTCTTAACGCCGGATCTAACAAGCAAATATATCATAATTCATAAGCATTCAAATACACAAAATACATCATATGATCAAATGAATCATTTTGGTCCAGATGGAGAGAGTGAGTCGTCAATTTTGCATGTATTTACAGAGATGTCACTCCTCCAATCTATAAATAGCCACTCATTCTTCATATGAGGAGGCTAAGCAAGAGAGAGGAGAGAGCTCTAAAGCTTGAAAATCCTCCGAGCATCGTCGCCGCTGAGTTGCTGACCACTCCTGGTTACCAACGCCAACCGCCACTGCCTTGGCCGTTGCTCGCTGCCGGCTACCACTTCTACTGCTGCCGCCATTATCGCCAAACCATGCCGTTGCCATCATCGTGACCACCGACGCCGGACACCGCCAGCCACTATTATCACTATCACCACATCTCTCGACGAATTATCGGGTCACCATCCCGACGACTTCATCGCCGTCATTGACTCATTGTTTCACCATTCTATTATATGGATGTTGTTGCGATTTAGGATTTCCATTGTTAGCCATTCTCATACATTTTGTAATCCTGTCGGAAAACTTGTACTGACAAATACATAGTGGAAGATTTCTACTGCAGTGATTTTTCCCTCTTTCGAGATTTTCCACGTAAAAAATTGAGTTTTCTTGTTCACTCTTTAAATACCTGTGTGTGGATTTCAACAATTGGCGAAACTTTCACTCTACCAATTACTTTTTTTTCTAGCATGTTTGACGTCGTGGAAAATTATTCTCATCATTTCATCTTGTATGGTTACCAAGTTTCCAATAAGATCAAAACCACCATCGAGGTGAGCATTTCAAGCTTTTAAGGAGAAAGTAAGAATGAAGATTCATCAAACATCGTTTCCTTCGATTTTGTCAACCTGGGGCAACTCTTAATCTCAAAAGATCGCCCATGCTAATGTTAAGCATCTAATCGATTACCATCCCAAGAAACAAGTCAAAGTTGGAGGATATTTCAACATTGAGAAGAGATATAGCTTGCAAATTATGATTTTCAATCATACTCATGGAAAAACAAGAAGGTTAAGGACCAACCGCTACATCTACAAAGCGGATGTTTTGATTGACCTCTTCCATAGATGTTAACGTCATCGAGTAATACTCTAACAAACAACCTCGGATAGGTCAAAAATTCGCCAATTCAATTCGATCTCTTCCATAGTTAACGCCATCGAAAAGACTCGACAAATAACCTCTGATAGATCAAAACTTCGCCTACTCCACACGTTAACGCCATCGAGCAAAGACTCTGATAAACAACCTCGGATAAGTCAAAACTCACCTACTTGGTAAGAAGTCAAATAACACTTTGTTAATAATAGTCAAGAGGTCCTTAATGGACTTCCCACGACCTCTTCCATATAGGTTAACGTCATCGAGTAACACTTTGACAAACAACCTCGGATATATCAAAAATCCTCAGTGGATTCAATTCGACCTCTTCCATATAGGTTAACGTCATCGGGTAACACTATGACAAACAACCTCGGATAGGTCAAAAATACTCAGCGGATTCAATTCGACCTCTTTCATACAAGTTAACGTCATCGGGTAACACTCTGACAAACAAACAACCTCGGATAGGTCAAAAATCCTCAGCCGATTCAATTGTCTTTCATATGTTAACGCATCGTAACACTCTGACAAACAAACAACCTCGGATAGGTCAAAAATCCTCAGCGGATTCAATTCGACCTCTTCCATACAGCTTAACATCATCGGGTATCACTCTGACAAATAACCTCAGATAGGTCAAAAAATCCTCCGGATCCAATGATTCTTCCCAGTGTTAACATGGTCGTAACACTCGACAAACAACCCGGATGAGTCAAAATTCTCACGGATTCAATTCTTCTTATGCGTGTTAATGTCATCAGTAACACTTTGACAAACAATCTCTGATTGGTCAAAAAATCCTTAGGATTCGATTTTATCCCTCACATGTTAACGATCGCAGTAACATCATGGAGAATAATACTTTGAAATTATCTATGAGACTTTATGAGTTGCTCAATGAGCCCTAATTAACACTTCCCGATCATCTTGATAGTTATCAACTGTTGAACCATTCATTGAAATTTTAAGAAATCCAATTTTCTACAAGAAGTAAGAACGACCGTCATTGGTCATCTCGCTGACTTCGACGCCATTGCCCCGACTACTGCCGCTGCCGTCCTGCCACCCCCCTGTCGCTATTGCCAATCGCGCCGCCCTATCAGCCACGGCCATTACCATCGGTCATCATCGTTTTAGCCGCTTTTACCACTACGCTGCTGGCATTATCATCGTTATTCGCTGCGCACTTCGTCGTTAACCACTTGCTTTATTACCACCGCCGACTACGTCTGCCATCGCACTGACCATTGCTGACCATTCTCCGCTTTCGCTACCACTTGCCGCAGTCACCACCGCTGACTACTGACCGCATAGCTGACCACTGCCGCTGCGCCGCCAGATCACCCGGCTATCAACCACCATACTACCACCGCATATAGACATCGCGTCGTTTTCGTCATTAACTCATAAAGCACGGCCGGATATCGCCACCTATCGCCGGTTATCGCCGCTGACCGCTCAACCCGGTCGGTCTGACGATAGGTTGACGCTCTTCGAGGAAAAATCGAGCTCTCATCAGAGTGAACTACGTTTTGCTTCCAAACTGCTTCGATCCGACGAGATCAGTTGACACCACTTTTGAAGGAAAACTAGAGCCTTATCGTATGAACTACTGATCTTGATCGTCTCCGAATCCGGTCGATCCAACGAGGTCAGTTGACACGTCTTTCGAGAAATCGGACTGTGCATGAAGGTCTTAATCGCCCGAACCTCCGGTCTGGTCGAGGTCATTGACACCTCTTTCGATGGAAAACGGAGCTGTGTATGAACTACGGGTTCATCGCTCGCCTCGGCCGGACGAGGTCGGGCATTAATTTATATGTCATGAACTACTTGCCTTCATCGCTTCCAAATTTCGATCCGACGAGGTCGTTGACACTCATTCGAGGGAAAAGCGGAGCTGCCAGATGAACTCTGTGTCTTGATCCAACCCGGCCGATCCGACGAGTCGTTGACACCTCTTTGGGAAAACTGGAGCCTTGTCAGATGAACTTGATCGCCTCGAACGACCTTCTCTCAAGAAGGGGAACACTTGAGCATATGAGGGAGTGTGCCTTCTCATTGGTTTTTATAGAGCCCCATAGGGGCAAAAAGTCGCTGAAAAATCACCCAAAAATGCTCAAAATGAGCAAAACGCGCTGCAGCACGGACTGGGCCTTTGTTCGCGCGCAGGCGCATGACGTGGGTTTGCGCTTCGCTTCTGACCATTCCGCCATGCGCCCCAGCATGACTAACTCATCTCTGCGCGAATTCGACCCACTCCTTCGTAGGCCACCACGTGACCGCGTTCTATCGTGAACCTCATAACCGCAGCCCGTTAAGGACCAGCTGATTCGCACCCATTGCTTCATTATTTCGCATCTAAACCCATCAGATACTGGCCGACGATACCATTTTAACGACACGCTTTTCATGGTCAGCGTATTCTCGCTGACTCGTCTGCGGACGAATCCAGACTCCACACCGTTCCACGACGCTGACCATCATTAATTCCACATTTTTTACTGTCACATTGCTAACCGGGGCCAAGACCATTTCCACCACCACCTTTCACGTTTTTAGTCTATTCTAACCTACACAAAGTCCCGCACCTCATTTCTTCCCATTAAAACTACGACTTAAGAATTCCTTTAGCGTTTGTAATCCAACCCGAAACCTTGTGCTTGCAAGCGCCTGTAAATGTCCGGATGGGTCTATAACTCTGAAATATTGCGCCACGCATTCGCTTACATCCGCTGCACCGCTTCCGTGGTCATAATCTGTGCTATGAAGATCTGTTCTCAAAATGTATGGTTAACCCCAAATTTCATTGAAGAATATGTTATTTTATTATATATATTTTTTTTGATAATATCATCCAAAAATAACTAATATGACTCTAAAAATTCTACTAGAACGAATCTTGACACTGATCTCAATCAAGACTAACTGAGCGTTTATTCTCAATCAATCTTAAACATAGTGTTTATAATCAAATCAAGTGTTTTTTGGATCTAACAAGCACAAGATCTCATAATTACGACTTCATTTGAGCATTCAAATAGACAAAATACATCATATGATCAAAGGAATCATTTTGAGCCGTCAGATGGAGAGGAGTGATTTTGCATGTAGATGCCACTCCTCCACTATCATTCATTCTTCATATGAGATCAAGAGAGAGAGAGAGAACTCTAAAGCTAAAAATCCTCTAAGATAATCGCCACCACTCAATGACGCGACCGCTTCCCGTTTTACCAAACCACCATCGCCATCGCCATCGATCCTTGCCATCGCTAATCTTCGCCGTAGCCATCATCGCCTTCGCCCACTTTTCATCATCGCCACCACCGGCCGGCCATCGCCACTACTCATCGTTGGTCATGCCATCCTCGACGGTATCTTTGCCAATCCCCGACAACCTTCATCGGCCATCAATTTCGTTCACCATTACTATAGTTTGCTTTTATTTTGATTTTTCATAGCCTTCATATACAATTTGTAATCTCAGAGAAAACTTGTACTCACAAACAAATACATAGTGGAAGATTTCTACTGACCAGTGATTTTTCCCTCTTTTGAGATTTTTCACGTAAAATTATAGAGTTTTCGCACTTTTAAATATTTGTGTGTTGGATTTCACAATATGGTTAAGGCGTAAACTTTCACTCTACCGCAATTGATTTTCTAGCACGCAACAATTATGATTGATATATATTTAATATTTAACAAATATATGATTATTTGATGATGATAATTAATTTTTAAAATATTAAAAAATATACTAAATAAATATATTTTAAAAAATAATATAAATATAAAAACAAAAAATATAAGATAAATTTGATCCCAAACAAGCCTTAAAGTTCAAGTTTTTTTTTTAGTAATTAATATTAATTATTTAAAAGTATAACTAGAGGTGATATTTTTTTTAGAGGAGAACGTGAAGTTGTTGAAACTAATTTATTACCCAAATAGTTTTACTTTTAATTAATTTAATAAATTATTAGATAATAATTTCTGATAATACTATCAAATTAAAGAAAATTTTAATTTAATTTATTTTATTTTTTAATTAATTAACAATTAATAATTATATCATTTTAAATTAATTTTTATTCAATAAACTTAATTACCATTGATATATATTTAACATTTAACAAGTATATGACCAATTAATAAAAAATAAAGTAGTAATTAATATTTTGTGAATATTAAATTACTAATAATGATTAATTTTCCTAATAAAAAGTTGTTTAATGATTAATATAATTAGAAATAAAAAAATTATTAAATTATTTGCATTAATTGTATCATTAATATGTAATTTTTAATTTATATTTAGACTGTCAACTTAAATCTTGAAACAATTTGTCAAATTATTTTATAGAATTTGACTAGATTTAACATTTCTCTTGCCAAATAGTTTCTTAAGGATTTAACCACCATATGATTTACTAAATCTAGATTTACAAGATTTACTATTTCTTATTTAAATTAAATGCTACTTACAACTAAACATCCCCTAAAGATGATAAGATATTGGGGTTTTATTCGGAGATAGGGAGGTAGGAGATGGGTAGGGCTTTATTAAAAATAGAATAAAAAGTGCAAATTGTATTGAAATGGATTTTAAAATATTAAATTTAGTTTAAAACTAATACAATATATATATATACATAAATTTAAAATAATATAACATAATTTTTTAAATAATAATAATAGTGTGAATGTTCGAGTAAGATAACTACTCTATCATCTCTCTTGCAAGTATTATCATTGTCATCCAAGCAACACCCTCTCTCTAACCTTGAGTTATCTTTATAAAACTTCATTGCAAGTCTCTTCAAGAAAATGGAATCACAATATTCATAATTTATATTAAAATAATGTAACATAAATTTTTAAATAATAACAATAGTGTGAATGTTCGAGCAAGATAACTACTCTATCATCTCTCTTGCAAGGATTATCATTGTCATCCAAGCAACACCCTCTCTCTAACCTCAAGTTATCTGTATAAAACTTCATTGCAAGCCTCTTTAAGAAAATGGAATGACAATATTCATAATTTTTTAAGTATGAATGTAGTCATCAACCTTCCAACATCAACAATCCTAGGTTATAATAGAAAGAAGGTAAAAGAAAATTCCTATTTTTAGTATTTGAACTTTATTCAAATAAGATTCAAATGTCTATTTTGTATCTAAAATTTGAACAAAAATGTAAATTTTGTTTGAAGAAGAACAAAATAATGTATGAAGTTAACTTTTAGACATTTAAAAAAATATTAATTTTGTCCACTACTAGCTTCCCATCGAGGCTTCCTGAGGGGCGTGCCTTATAGGGGAGGAATCCATAAGGGATTTTTGTTCTATCCGAGATTGTTTGTCAAAGTGTTATTTGATGACATTTAACCTTATGGAAGAAGACGATAGTTTAACACTCATCTTAGATTATTTTATCAAAATATGACGTTAATCTGCGTGGAAGAGGTTAAACATTTTAATTCTTCCGAGATTATTTGTCAGAGTATTAGTCGATGACGTTAACTTATGTGAATTAGGTACAAACTTATGACCTATCTGAGGTTATTTGTCAGAGTGTTACTCAATAACATTTAACCTGTGTGAAAGAAATCAATAGTTTTAACTCTCATCTGAGGTTATTTTGTCAAAGTGTGACGTTAATCTGTGTGAAAGAGGTTAAATATTTTGATGCTTTCGAGCTAATTTGTCAAAGTATTACTCGTTAACGTTAACCTATGTGAAAGATGTCAAATCAAAACATATGTTCAAGACTGTAGCCAAAGTTGTTCCTTGACCTTTGCTTTATTTTTCATGAGTATGACTAGAAAATCATAATTTGCAAAGCTATCTCTCTATTTTCTTTTTCTTTTTTTGAAATTGCTCCACATCATTGACTTACTTCTCGAACTGATAATTAATTAGATATACATAATATTGATTTGGGCGATTTTTTGAGAATAAGAGTTGCCCCCTAGTTTCCAATAAAAGCTGAAAGATCGGAGTTCGACGAATCTTCATTTTTCTTATGTATTTCTCTAGAGTAAGATTTCATCCACCATATAGATGGTGCTACTCTGAACATAAAGTGAGATTGTCAATCATTATAAAGATATAAAGGGAATATTTCCTACAGACGGCGTTAAACTGTTGCGTGCTAGAAAACCAGTTGTCGTAGAATAAAACTTCACGTCTTAGCTTAATTAGAAATCCAACACACATCCAAATACATGAAAAAATAATAAAAAACTCCAGAATTTTTATTTGAAAAATCCAAAGAAGAAGATAAAAAATCACAAGGCTTAGCTCAGTAAAGATGCTTCACTATATATTAACTTTGCAATACAAAGTTTGAATTTTCCCGATAACAGGATTATAAGGTTGTATGTAGAAATCCTGACAATGATAATTCCATAATCGTTACAACTATCGTGATAGTTGGTATACGGTTATGGTAGCGATCGGTGGCGATAATGGCGATGATACATGATAGCGATCGAGCTTCAACTTCAAGCTCTCTCCTTTCTCCAAGTTCCTTCTTTCCTTCATGACAAGAATGGGGTCCTATTTGTAGAATTCTAAGAGAGGCATTTTGTTCATTATAGTCAAAATTTCAAAACACTCCATCGGACGATGTATATTAATTCATTTGATCATAGATACTATTTTAGTGATTTGGTTGTCCAAATAATCTTTGATTTGAGTGATCTTAGGCTCGTTGGATTCGTTTCATTGAGTTACTCGATTCGACTATAAGCACGTCAAATTTGAAAGTCATTTGATCATCCAGTAGTGTTTCGAAGTTTTCATATTTAGTTTTTGGACTTGATTTGAGCTCATTTGAGCTCGATCTAACCCACTTCTTGCATTATTGAACTCATCTCACTGAGTCATTTTATTTGGTTGTATATATGCTTGAATTTGAGATTTGTGCTTCATTTATAAATTTTAGAGGGATATATCAATTTTATTAAATGATGATTAATGTTAACATTATCAAATTAAAGACATTTTTAATTTAATTTAATTTAGGTTATTTTAATTAATTAATATTTTAACTTAACTTAATTTTAATTGATATATATTTAATATTTAACAAATATATGCTTATTTGATGATGATAATTAAATTTTAAAATATTAAAAAATATATTAAACAAATATATTTTTTAAAATAATATAAATATAAAAATAAAAAATATAAGATAAATTTGATCCTAAATAAGCCTTAAAGTTTAAATTATTTTTAGTAATTAATATTAATTATTTAAAAGTACAACTAAAGGTGATATTTTTTGAAGCTTTTTTTAAAATAAGTATTAAATAAATATAAATATAAATTTTAAGTATATTTAAAAAAGATTAAGTTTAGGTACAATCACTCGATAAGCTGGTAAACCAATCGAGGTTGTATATATTCACTCACCTAAATCCAATGCCTACCAAGTTGTACTCCATAATGTCGGGCGACTTTCCTGCTTTTTTTTTTTTTTTAAAAAAAAAAGAAGTATTTGTTATACTAAAGTTGTATTTGTCTATATTCTGTAACTATAAGTTCAATCTGATATCAATAATAGTAGTGGTAATAGCATCAAATCAAGAATTAAAACTACTTAAACTAGTTTTTTTGAAATAGTTACCTTGTAGTAAATGAAACAATAAACTGCTTTATATGAACGATTTGCACAAGTATATAAAATACACATAAGAATTTACATTCATGTTTTGAGTAGGCTCAGTTACAAGTACACCGAACACACATAAATCTCCAGAAATTATTATCTACGGCGACGTTTATACGCTATCACAGCACTACCTGGAGTGTAGTGTGTAGGTGGCTGCAATGGACGATCACGCAGCTGATGGGAGACATCATGTGGTCCCTGATCCTAGCCTACAACATTAGAACTTGGTCAAGGCTGTGAGTCTCCTAAAGGAACCCAATTTGGTGAAGGTGCAACGTCTATATGGTGCTGAGACTGAGAGCTCTGTTGATAAGTGGAAGACCCTAGATCGGCATAAGTAGATGGGCCCGCATCCATGTTTATTGTTTGTGTAGTCAGAGCTGAATCGTACTTATGTGACATATGCTCTATTGTGACATGATGGAGCCTAAAATCGCTGATGTGCGTGCGCAATCTCAAATCATGACATATCTTCTCATATCTATTTATAGTCACATGAAAGTCTGAGTCACCTAGACGTCCAAATAAATGCTAAAATATGTCCTCTGTCGCTAAGATATGCTCCACCTTTATTAAACAAATGTAAAATGTTACTATAAATAAATTTAGACAAAGATACTTAAGAAAATTTATAGTCAATAGTATTATCTTACATAGGCTCGCTCGGAAGGCGCTCTGGATAGTATGTCGTTGGTGGATCAATAGAGGCCTTCAGCAAGTGCAATGAACCCCATGACCTGAACCATAACATATATCGGATGATGTACATCTCCATCAGTATCATCGACATCGACAATGTGATCCCTCCTACCCTCCTAAGTAGCGATGTACAACTGATGGTACTAAACCCAATCAATATTAGCTTTCCCTCGACCATCAACTTTTTTGAAGCTGGGATCTATCGACGTGACATCAATGCGTGGTAAATGTCCAAACTGATGAAGAACTCCATCAGGAAGGTGCCACTCCACCCTCTTCCAGCTGATAATGGGAACACGTGCTAGTTATATAGCCTGTCGACAAATATCGATAAATGAGCTCGTCGAATATCACTGACTCCCAGTAATGTAGCTATTACTTAGTACTGCATTAAAATTCAGAAAAATAGACTTTAACATTTAAGATTAGTACATGGCTCGTAGTAGACCATCTATCGCTCTCGATATAACCGACATTTTCAAAGGGCATCTACGCATATTATCGCGTTCCACATTAAACCAGTTTCATGTACAAATCAGTATATTAAACCAATTGAAAATCAATTTTGTTTCTTTACCTGAAACCAATGCTTAGCCCATCAAGATTGTTATGATAGGGGACACGTAATGTTGGTCTCCCAACATGAAGTCGCTCCTAAGACCAGATCTAGAGCAGCTGAAGACAACCAGTCTTGTTGGTCCTTTTTGGTGTAATTGACTCACACTCCGCAGCAGGTATCATCGCCCGCTTCGAGAATGTGTTAAACGTATCTAAATCTTCTAATAAAGGGAGATACTATAAGTGCACATCTGAATCTGAAGTATCCGGTAGTAAAAAAACTCCCCAAAAGGAATAACACATATGCTCGTAAATGTTTGCTAAACTCAGATCGGTCGTGATGTACTCCCGAAAAATGTTCACCACTAGCGACATGCAGTTTGCGCGTTGCATCCGTAAGTAAAATGACTCAGTCGATGGGGTCACTTGCTCTACAATGGTGTGACCAACTCGTTCAGTCCAATACCACCACGTCCCCTCTCCAACTGTAATAGGTCCAATGATCGGGAGTCCATCTACATGCAAACCCAAAATCATCGCAACATCCTGCAATGTAATAGTCATCTCGTCAATAGCTAAGCAAAAATGTTGGTCTGAGGAGATCACCGCTCAACTAATGCAGTCAACAAGTGATCATCCAGTCAAATGTAGCGCATTTGACTAATGCGGTATAGCCCCAATGCTCGGAGGCGGATGTGAACGCGCTGCCACTCTCGGATAAAGAGATGTGAAACGCTTCCAAAATAGTACATGTAAAGAAAATAATATCAATTATGTTATCGGTGAAAATATTTTGACATAATGTATTGAAAATTAAACTCATACCGAATCGGATCGCGACCTGTGTTTTTCCATGCGAAGGCTATCTTTGGGATGGACATCCGAAGGTGTTGATCTGGCGCATCATCATCTCACCGCGCTCTCTCGGCGTCGACGAGTACTGAAGGCTCGACCATCATTACAAGTAAGAACAAAGAAAAATAAATAATGTTAGAAGTCATTAATGTTTATATCGTAGTAAAGTTTGAAAGAATTAAAAATATTCCTAAACCCTATATACATTAAATAGTGTTATACTATTCATAATAACCTTTTACTACTGGTTGTGGAGTGCGATGTTTGAGACCGATTTACATATCGCACATACAACTGCTTTGTCCTGCACTCTCATTCATAGTGTTCTTATATCCACTTGTATGTGGTCTGTGTGATATTATTTTAACATTGGGTGGCAGCAAAGGATACAGTTCCCACTCCACATCAAAGTCTGACCAGTTATTTCGATCTAGTAGAACACGATAGTTCGCAGAGTATGTACACTCATACATTGCCATTGTGTAATATTTTGACACGTAGGCCAAATGATTTAGTCTATAATGGACTAAAACTGCAATGGAATGATCACATGACATATGATAAATCAGAGTCCGATTACAGCTATAATAACATAACTGATCAACTATAAAACCAATTCTAAAGGATCGACAACCCATGTCGAACACTTGCACTTTATTAACATTGATATTGATTGGTTGTGGAAAGTGTGTAGCCTCGCGCTCAAATTTGCTGAGCACAACTTGTGATATTGGAGAGGATGTAAATTCATCATTTAGTTCTCCCAAGTCTATGATACCAGACAAACCGACAATATTATAATAAACTGCTATGATTAGGGCTTGAATTGACAATCCCCGTGCACGTTTGAGAACTTCATTGAAACATTCAGAAGCATTTGTCATAGTATACACCACCACCACCAACGCGACCACACACATCACGCTCTACTAACCATTCGTATGCCTCTGCTTTAATATTCTTTATATCTATCATATGTCGATTGAATATGTTTATGTCATATGTACTACCAAATATATATATATTCTTATATATAAATTCAACATCTGCAATATCCATTTTTCTCACTACTTTTTTGAAGTTTTTCCTCAAATGCCTTAAGCAATGATGATGCGCAGCCCAAGGGATACATCTCGACAATCACGTACCAACCCCGCATGCTTATATGAGATAATACACAAATCACTCATTGCTAAAACAATAGGCAATAACTGCTGCATGCACATAATGAACCAAAGCTATGACTCGTTATTTTCAGATTCAACTACAGCGAAGACAAGTGAAAATAATCTATTGTTGACATCAATACCAACAGCTGTGAGTGACGTACCAAGATACTTTCCAAGTAGGAATGTTCGTCCATGCTCAAAACTAAATGACAAAATTCCCAATTTAATATCGATGGTCCAAACACCCAAAATAATCTTTAAAACCTGCATGTATTTGATGATAGAATTTTAAAAAAAAAGTGTCTAGAAAAACAGAGCATAACGAATCCATGAATAGGGCAGAAGAGCAATAAGAGTCCTCACAACTCCCAAATATTACTCTAACACTCTTATGTCTCGCATCCTATGACTTCATGTTAGACACTTTAATATTAAATTTTGATTTCATCCTTCCAATGATCTCTCTTAGTTTCAAGTATATCTGAGATCGCATAATACTAATGAAATAATGAACTTAGATGTACATTGATGATGTTCAGAACCACTAATAGTGTTGATGCATGTATGTGGTGCACCTAACATTGCTATCCTCCAAGCACCTCCTAACCATTTGCTCTTATTACAGTGCATGCGTCATTGGCATGATCTGCTAGGATTACTATATTTTGCACATACAACTATAAAATTCTTTTGATTTGAAGTAATTGTGTGGCGAATATTATTTATTATGACCAAAAAGGCTAAAGCTCCTTATTTGAGAAACACATACCTTCATATAATTCAACTGGAACTTTGATATCATCTGCAAAAATTATACTATCAGATGGACCATCAAACATAATGTCTGCATGCCAATCTTTTGTAGTTTCACATGTGTGGACATAGTTGTTGTTACAGATCATATCATCATCATTTACAGAATTTCAGATTGAATGATTCTTAATAAGTTCGTGATCAACATTGTTGTTACATAAACTATTATTACCAAGAAAAGAATCATCTCCAGCATCACTATCATCAGATGCATCACTTGATTCGCTATTCATTGTGTCGCACTCATCATCAGACATAAATCTAGATACACCGGGTTGCTCATGCAACCGTGCTTCGATAGACATTTGAGTTATGTGTAAAGAAATTCAACATCATTAAAACAAGACACGAGATAGATTGAATCATAAAATCAACACACTAACAATGATTTTAAGGTAACTACTAACCTTAGTTCGAGTCGCCATAGCGTGTTGTGACAATTGTTGACAAAGTAAAATCATGTGCGTAATCAGATGAAATATTATGCTACATGAGATCAATATCATTTGTGGCTGAAGTACTACAGTGTGACTTGGCTTCCACATAAAGAATTAATGTTTGACGGGAAGCTTCATTTAGTACAGCACTGCAGACTTCATCGTCAGAAATCATAGATGCTATAAATCTAATGCTAATAGAGAAACAACACATTAGCTTCAATATATAGTTATCTACATCATAACATAGAGATCTCAACACTTTCTGTTTTAAATCTTCTAAGCTTGCGTGACGCGAGACTCGCATAGGACAATTTCTTCCACTGACATAACTTGAAATAAATTGATCATCAACGATCAGTTGTCCATCTTTGAAAAGGATCAAGGAAACAAGCTCTTGACTCATCCTAAAGTATGCTCAGCAACTAACCAATAGTATTGGATGAACAAAATGCACGTACTAAAGCAAAAGTCCATCTGTGTAAAGTTAGATCTAAATAATTTAGTACTCAATAAGCAAATAACGTTAAAGCTAAACAAAATCCTCTACAAAATTCTAAACATCCACACATCATATACCACCAGTGATTTAATTTAAATAAACACTAAACATAATCCTAATTTTACTTTGAACAGACTGATTCTTCTTACACTTCTACTAAGGCACAAGTTAAATCCAGGAACAACAGAAAAGTTGATAAAACAAATCAACAATTCCTTGAAGTCTCATTGGGAGGGTGAATATTCAGATAGAAAATAACAAGATCAATGCAGTGCTACATCGAAGGGATACACTCAAAGAATGACTAAATATAGTAGGAGAGGCGACTTAGGTGTTCAAAGAAATAATCTATTACCTTAGGGAACCGGTCGCGTGCCAGGTGGAGTCGGGAGCGGGAGGTGGAGTCGGCAGCGATCGTGGAAGCTTGCAAGAGGTCGCGGTTGTGGGGTCACTTGTTGTCAGGAAGAAAGAAGCAAAGCAGCGGTCGCGTGGTCTACCATGCGGGCTAATGCATAAATATTCGCTGAAGCGGTGATTATTGGGCTACTATAAATGCGGCCAAATTGGTTGTACTCGCAGTTGCAGCGATTGACTTTAAAACTACTTATGATGAGGTGGTACCGTCCCACTTATCAGCGACTGTCTAAACTTAATTTTTTTTTTCTAAATTTTAAATTTATATTTATTTAATACTTATTTAAAAAAAAAACTTCATATTTTTTGGTAGAGGAAAATGTGAAGTTGTTGAAACTATTTGAATTTACTTACCCAAATAGTTTTACTTTTAATTAATTTAATAAATTATTAAATAATAATTTATGACAATACTATCAATTTTAATTTAATTTAATTTATGTTTATTTTAATTAATTAATAATAAATAAATATATCATTTTAAATTAATTTTAATTCAATAAACTTAATTACCATTGATATATATTTAATATTTAACAAATATATGACCAATTAATAAAAAATAATCTAGTAATTAATATTTAACTTATTTAGTAAAAGTCTAATTAATTATTATTTGATGAATATTAAATTACTAATAATGATTAATTATCTTAATAAAAAGTTAGTTTAATGATTAATATAATTAGAAATAAAAAATATATACATTAAATTATTTGCAATAATTGTATCACTAATATGTAATATTGAATTTATATTTAGATTGTCAACTTAAATCTTGAAACAATTTGTATATTAAATATATACTGAATTTATATATTAAATATATATCTTAAATTATTTCATAGAATTTGACTAGATTTAACATTTCTCTTGCTAAATAGTTTCTTAAGGGTTTAACCATCATATGATTTACTAAATCTAGATTTACAAGATTTACTATTTCTTATTAAAATTAAATGCTACTTACAACTAAACATCCCCTAAAGATGATAAGGTATTAGGGTTTTTTATTCGAGGGAAAAAGAGATAGGGAGGTAGGAGATGGGTAGGGCTTTATTAAAAATAGAATAAAAGGTGCAAATTGTATTGAAATGGATTTTAAAAATATTAAATTTAGTTTAAAACTAAATATAATTTATATGTATATATATGACATTAATTTTAAAATAAATTTAATGATTATCAAATTCATCTTAATATAATTTATATTAAAATAATGTAACATAATTTTTAAATAATAACAATAATGTGAATGTTTGAGCAAGATAACTACTCTATCATCTCTTGCAAGTATTATCATTGTCATCCAAGCAACATCTCTCTCTAACCTCGAAGTTATCTTTATAAAACTTCATTGCAAGGCTCTTCAAGAAAATGGAATCACAATAATCATAATTTTTAAAATATGAATGTAGTCATCAACCTTCCAACATCAACAATTCTAGGTTATAATAGAAAGAAGGTAAAAGAAAATTCCTATATTTAGTATTTGAATTTTATTCAAATAAGATTCAAATGTCTATTTTGTACCTAAAATTTGAACAAAAGTGTAAATTTTGTTTGAAGAAGAACAAAATAATGTATGAAGTTAACTTTTAGATTTTTTTTTCTTTTTATTATAACCAACGCAAAAAAATGAATTTAGAGTTATAATGGGAAAAATATGTAACCAATCATCACTTTTTCATAATTGTAATCTTGATTTTACAAATTTTAAAATATTTAAAGTACATAACATGGCAAATTAAATGCCTTGATTTTGCAAATAATTGATGGTATATATTATAAAAATGCTTATGATTAATATATATATATATATAGAGATGAGAGAGAGAGAGAGAGAGAGAGAGAGAGAGAGAGAGAGAGAGAGTTCATAAGATAATTCAAAATTATTTTTTATGGTAAAATTCAATCTTATAACATAAGTTATTTTTAGGCATTAATGTCTGAAACTTTTGATCCAATTTTTATATTACTTTCTCATAATCTATTTTTCTTGGAACTGGTCTTATATATTAAATCAAATAATTAGATATTTACAATAAAAAAATGAATCATAAGATTACAAATCGAATCAAATCGATCAAATAATGTATGTTCAATTCGGTTCAATTTGTCAATTTGAACTGACTAGTGCATACTCCTAGTAGTGATACATATGTTTTGATAATTTTTTTAATTCAAACTTTGCATTTAGGTTATAAAATTAAAATTGTAAGCTATAAGCTACACTTTTAATTAGGATAGAAATTAGTATTTCGAGCTTCTTCTAAATTCAATTTCTGCACTATTTTTTTTTTAATTTGAGTCTGTATTGAAATACATGTAAATTTTGAGCTAAACATCAAATATCAAACCCTATCTATTAATACAACATTAACAGGAATTCCTAACGGAAGGATAAATTCAAATCAGCACCTTAACGGTCAAATAATAATTGTTAAGAATTTCTTCTCCTCGAGGATTGAATGTTAGAGCAATGAAGAAAAAATGGAGGCATTAGTATTGCCATCTTTTGTTTTTTTGTTTTTTTTTTAATATTGTGCAATAAATCATAAATAATGGGATTCAAATTTAATATCTTTAAGAAATAACCTTCTCTTAAAAAAACAGAATAAGTAGGAAAAAAAAATCCATTAATCCAAATAAGAATATCAAGAGGAAGATATAACCAAGTGACAGACTCAATATTACAGTAACTTAAGATTTATTTGAGATAACTATACCTTTTTATAAATATGATTATAAAATTATTATTGAAAAATAATTTTTTTAAAATTATTGAGTATTGAAAAGTCAAATAACAATTTTATTGCAATTATCATATTTTAACATATTTTATTTTTAAAAGTATTCTTAAACTACAAATTTTTTTGAAAAATAACAAGCAATAACCAATCAGATGTGTAGCAGTGATCTATAAAATAAAACAATGAAAAATTACTCCAAATAGATCTTTAGAGTCTGTTTGAGACGGTTGTAATTATATGAAAAATAGTATAGAATTGTTGAAAAGAAGCGTTGAGTATTATTATTTAAAAAAAATCAAATCATAGTTTTCTGGCAATCACTGTACTTAGCCAGATCAGGTTGACCATTGTTTTGCCAAACACCTGGAGCGGTGTAGTTCAAACTACACCGAAAACGGAACGTCACACCAAACACACCCTTAGTGTTGCTAAACTAGCATCCAACCAATAAAGAGCATAAGGGTTATAAAAATATTCCACTGAAATGAAGGTATATTGTTGAAGAAAATTAAACAAAAAGTTGCAGATATAAATCTGTGTAAGAAATGAAAGGTTTCAACACATTTATGTTTGATAATTCAGCAGATGACTCCAATAGAAGTTGCAGAGACAAAATTTATCAATAGAGTTTATGTTCAGCACTATAATAAATTCTGTTCTGCTCGTTTATATTTCTCAACTTAACTAAATTTGTCGAACGATAACAACAATCAACTTGATTATTTTTGAACTGAGATAAAATACATTAAATTTAATAAAAAAATTATGAATGGCTGAGAAAAAAAACGATTTAAATTTTGTAGAATTTAAGAGATGATATATCATAAAATTTACTTTTTTTTCTCGTAATTTGTGCCACCAATTGAAAGTACTTGATGCAAGTGATTGTCAGGGTTTGTTTTTTTTTGAATGGATATTCATCAAATACTATACCTATCTTATGGATGAAAATATTATTATAACTAATCTCAGCTAGCTACATTCATCATTCACGTATGGATCCCACTTACTTTCCATCAGACGCCTCCATCCTGAAGAGGAATTGAACGTAGGTTGAGAAGTTCGCAATCATGCTCACCCATCAATTGAGCTAAGAGACGACGGGTCATAACTTGTTATTTATTCTGTTCTTATGTACCTTAAAAACCTTTAAAAGCTAATCTACAGGTGAGTGCAGCTGGACAAGCAATAAATTAAATATTATGGTGACTGTTCAGTTCTTGACTGGGTGAAGCATTTAAAGCTGTGTGCAGTTGCTATGGATTTCTGTTACTTCAACATCACAAAATATTCATCAAATCTTACCAATATCAACCAATAAATGGCCAACTACAGAAAAGAAAAGAGAAGGGCTGATTCTTCTTTATGCTGACTTAAATTTCTTTGGAAATAGGAAACAGGGTTATTAAATAAGTCATTTATGATGGCTTTTTTTTTTTTTTCAGAAATCAGAATGTGTATATCATGCGCGCTAACAAATAATGCTGTATGAATAAATGGCAGCAGTAGGTACGGTCTATAATCCACAAATCTCTCCAACTGAAAGAATCTAGTTAAGAAATAAATCTTCATTTAGTTTCTTTTTTATCTTTTTCTTTTAATTTTTAATTTTTTTTTTGACGCATCTCATCAAAATATCTATCTCATCATGCTTTCATTCTCTTGAATTATTATTATTTTTTTGGGACGGGTATCCACCCAACACCCCACCTATCTTGTGGGTAGAGATGTCGTTGTGATTAATCCACATGCGACATTCATCCACGTGTATGATTGCTGGCGCGCGGAGAGGAATCGAATGCGTCAGGAGGTTCCTGCGTTGCGCCCACTGAGCTAAGAGACGGTGGGATTGAATTATTTTTCAAGATTGACATTTAGTGTTATGACTGAAATATGATAGGATTGGAGGAGTAGAGGAGGTGATAGGTAATCATATAGATAGCAGTGGGGACACAGACTGAATTCAATTAATGCTTTGATGCACTCTAATTTTAGATTATTATGATAGCATCCACCCCATTATTTTAAGGGAGAGTCATCAAAGAAGTTGAGCCCACTTCTCATGAAGGTGATGCTTGTGGTGTCCTTACTAGAAAATTTCCAATCCTAGCCATGAGGTGTTCTCAAAAGAAGGTTAAAAACTATGCAGAAGTTATAAAAAATAAAAAAAATAAAAAAGAACTCAAACAAACAACTAAAGGAGGATCACTCTTTTTCAACCCTTTTCTCGAAGGCTTGGTTGACCCGCTATCTCGAAATTCAAATGTATTTACTTTGAAGTTTTAAAAGTGTCACCAACTTATGAAAACACAGCAAAATTTGAGATTGCATCCCCTTGTAGATTGAACTAATGCATTTAACTTATTGCACATGGGCTTTATCTGAAGCACATCACAACATATCATATGGGACACCATAAAAATAACAAATTATGAGTCTACAACAAAAAGGTGAACATTATAAATAAGAAAGTTACATTCATAGTGAGCACATTATAAAAATACAAACTAAGTAATTTTACTAATGGAAACCAAGTGACTAAAATCAAGAGATCTAGATCAAATGGTTTAGAATGACCATAAGAAATATGATAAATTAATAAAATCCATAAATTTCTCTCTATTTTATTTTCCTATTGCTTATAAATTAATAATAATGCTAATTAAAAAAAAGATTTTCTAAATAATTTTAGGAAGTTGTCATTAAAAAATAATTATAGATGGATTTTAGGTCAACTTGACAAACTTAAACTAATACAAGCTTCCCAAAAGAAATTTGACTTTAGTGACTTTATGAGCATTTAAATTAACTAAAATTATCACTAGCATCCTCAAACTTAAATTTTAATTAAGTCATCCCTCGAATAACATCAAAATGATCCACCAAAAAGCACTAATGATAGTCATCTCAAAGTGAGAGGGTGTGTTGGCTAGCGATTTGAGCAATACCAAAATAACAAAAAGGAAACTAATGATAATCATTTCAAAAGTGGAAGATCCATTTATTGACGGGCCAAAGAGCGACACTTGAGTGACATTGAGTGAAGCAATAGGCTAATAAACTCGAATCATACATGAGATTGTAAGTAGAATTGGGAGTCCTTGAGTGCCAACCCAAAGGCTCTGAGGGCATAGAATGGCAAGTTAGGCTTTTGTAAGCAATTCTTGAAATCAATGACTAGGGAGCCTATGGGCATGAAAGTTGATGGGTAACATTGATGGTGGTACTATTGATCACTTGCTTTGTAGGCATGCACATTTTGTATATATTGTCACATACATTTATGCACTTGTGTGCTTGTGTATTTGTTTGATCATTAAACCAAGTACTCAATTTAATATATTTAATGTACATGAATTTTGAAAGTTCTCAAACTATTATCACGTATTCACTCCTCTTGGTTGTCTTACTTAACATAAGACTTATATAATCACACACAACAAACTTAAAATAATAGTCTTCTTCTCCCTCAAAAGAAGATTATTATTTTTTATGTAATATTCTTATACTCAACAGCCAAGCAAATAAATTCTCTTTTGTTGCATTATTTTGTTCTATAATCCTCTTAATAAGACCCAAACATGTTTCATATCTGTAAGTAGATATGGAGTGAGGCCCTACACCCAAAAATCTCAAATGAGATAACATTTTGGTGTATTTATTGGGAAGATGAAACAGCTGACTAAAAATAGGTTTTACACCACAACCAAAACAAAAGAGCGACACCTCTTTCTCTGAGTGAAGAAACTCATTTTTGAGGAAGAATGATAGGTTAAAAACCTCCCTTAGTCCTAGCAAAAATGAGAAAAGAAACTAATTCCCGTTTTGCTAGTGAAAAAATATATATATATATTGTTTAGTCACAACAATAGCTCATGGAAAATATGCAGCACCATGATACAAAGCAGGAATGTGAATTTACAAGGCGGGCGGTTTAAACCGTAGAAAAATGTATTTATGTTCTAAACTATATTAGCTTTGTTTGTGGCCATGTATGTCATAGAGTGAAGATCAGTACTGCCACTAACTACGGATGAAGGTTAAGGGAGCTCAGTGGAACCTCCGTTGATTTTAAATGGTTAGCTCACTGCTAATTTTTCCAACTCTACGAAGGTGAGAAAGAGTGAACTAAACTCTTAGTAGTATGAGAAGATTGTTTTATCTGATAAACTTTGTGCCTTAAGTTAACACATTATTTAAGCATTATACCAAATATTGAGTCTTTCTTGAAATATTGTATTTGCATTAAAGAAAAAATAGAAGAGTACAAAAGGTTACAATGTTACCACTAAGGGTGTACTGTATGATCACTATATCCTCTATGAGGATCTGAACAAAAGCGGGCCTGGTAAATTTAGGAAATTGCATGGAACCATTGAGCTTATGTAGTAAATAAATCTTATAATCTGTTGAACAGGACTTGCAGTGCCATAATGATGTTCATAAACTTTATTAGTAAGGAATTTCTTTGTTAATTGATTTTGTAGCTAATTTTTACATTGTATACTGCAGAAAATCTAGATCAACAAAACTACAAAACCATTCTGCAAACTTTACTTTGCATGTTACTTCATTAATCAGTTGCGAAGAATGAGCTAATCATTCAATAAGAAGATGAACAGTAGTAAACTGCGACACCATTTTGTACAATACATACAAACCAGTGTAAACATGATGAGTTCCAGCTATGAGATACAACATTTTGCATAGCAAAGAAAGTATCAGATTAAAAATAGGACCACATGTTTAATTTCTTATACAAAGCTCTAGAGGGATAGACAAGAAGAGAGGTAATAGAAAGATTTAGAAGAGTGAACTAAAGGGTAGCAAATGGAGATGGAGCAAAAAATGATTATGATCAACACCTCCATTTTAATAAGTCTTGCAAGGTCAAGAAAGTAGATGAAAATGAGATGAAAATTTATGAGAAAAACAATAAAAGATAAGATAGAAAGAAAAGAAAAGCTCAGTAAGAATAGCTTCTGCAAAATGATCTTCACTAGTGTTGAAGCTCTTTTTCAGGAGAAGTGTCTAAATTCTTCATTATCTTCAAGCACTGCACTGTACCAAAAAGACAAACACAAAGAATCGCACTGCCTCTAGCAACATAGAACAACGATAGAGAAAGTACTATTGCATATACTCTATTTCCATCTTCAAGTATCACTTGAAGCTGCACTAATGGACGCATGAAGAGGCATAAATAGAAAAAAATAAAAAGGAAGGCATGAAGTTATGGTTGATATATACAAGGCTTAATAACAGCTTAACGTTCTCAAAGACACAATTTTTAGATTCCAAAAATGTGAGATTTGAAGAAATGTTGTAGCGCTGACATTTTCACATGTGCTTCTAATGCTGAAACCATGAAAAAGTCAGTCTTCTGCACTCCTGTGTAATTGCAATAAATGAATAAATTAGCTATTAGGTGGGGGGAACAAAGTGCAAGAAAATGGTGACAGTTCAGTTTTCGAGAGGGCAAAGTACTTAAAGCAGCGTATGTCAGTTGCCGTGGGCTCTGTTACTTCCACATCACATCACATCACAAAATATCACAACGAAATAAATTATCAACTAAATTCAGAAAAGAGGAGCAGATTCTTCTTTTTGACCTGCATTTCTGTGGCCCCATGAAACAGGCTTATTAAATAAATCATGATGATGGTTCCATAATTAGGAGGAACTACTTCTCCTTAGCATTTATGTCTGCTTTTACTCACTGTTTACACTATCAAAACTTGAGCACTTCTCATGAAAAAAACGAAATATAATGACATGAGGTCAAGGCTTATATTATTAGGTTACTTTTGCATCATAGTTGATGCAGAGCTATTTCTTTGCTTATATAATCAACTGTAAATGTGCAGGAAAATTAAAGGGGCTTAAGTGGCATAGTGAAATCATCTCTCCTCCATTTAAATGATATCACATCTGTAGGATACTAATAGAAGATCAATTCAATCAGTAAAAATTGAAGTTTTAGCCAAGTTCTAGTTTCTCGGTTTAAGTTTTCACTTTACAGAATAACTAAAGTCTATATATTTTATTACATTGGGCTGATAAATTACTTGGAATTAAAACAAAGCAAAGAAAGAAAGTCGTTTTTGTCACACGAGAAATTTATGCAAAATAAGTCCTCAAAAAATTCAAAATTTATTCGTCATCTATCCAAGAAATTCGTTCAAGCAACTCATTATATCGTTTTTTTTTTAAATGTGGAATAGGATATGTTGCTACTGTTTTTGTGTATGCTAATATAGCTTAGGAAGCCACTAAAGGAGATTCAATGCCCTCAAAATGTAGCCATAAAAGTTTATATAGACAACAAATTGATAATATTAACGACCAAGATCTTGGAATATCATAAAGAAGAGAAAATTTATCTATCTTTGCTTTCATTTATTGACACAGAATAAGAAGGGATGAAGCTTATGGAATATACAAGGTAAAGAGATTAATCTATTAGTATTTTTACCATAATTCTTAATTTGAAAAAAAAATTCATCAAAGTGAAGACACCTCTTGGCAGAATTAATGGAGCCAACATTTTATTTAAGTCTTCAAAAATATAAATAAAAAAGTTGAAATTTTAACTTGTCAATGAATACCCACCGTCTCTTAGCTCTTGGTGACGTGGGAAACCGACCGTTCAAATCCTCTGGGCTGGCCATACCTGGGTGAGGAAAGTAAATGGGGACCGACATGTGGGTGATGAATGGCAGGCTCGTGGGATTAGTCGACATCCCCACCCACAAGATGGGTGGGGTGTTAGGTGGATACCCATTGCAAAAACTCGTCAATGAATTTTTTTAAAGAATAACATCATAACTAAATAAATAAGTATAAAAAGAGCAAGTACTAATAATTATTAAGGAAAAAAAATACATAAATACATAAGACATGATAAAAATTTCCTAATGGCCAAGGATGAAAATCCTTTGGATCATGAAAACTAAAAAATACACTTATTTGGAATGTCTTGCTTGAAGTCAAATAAGTACATGAGAGTGACTTTAATTTTTTTAATTCATGTCTGATCAGGTGCATCAGGTTTAAAACCTCTTTATCCACTATAGTATCAACATTGAATGCTCTCAACAAGATTATCAAGCTACGAAGAGTCATGATCATCAATGTGCTTACAAATTAGAAAGAAATAAGGTGTTCTAAAAATAGGCAGATCAATAATCAATAAAATGCTTATAAATTATACGGTGATCAATTCCATTGGATAAGCAGGATAGAAGACCTAAAGAATATCCATGAAATGCCATATTCTCTCTAAATTTAGGTTTTCAAGGACTGTTTAATCAAGGAATTAAAAAAAATGTCTCTAATTCTATTCACATGCATTAAATCAAGAAAAATAATATTGATACATGAATGCAAAAATGAAGAGGTGTACGACCTATCTAGTCCTTGAACTTTTTTGTTTTGTTTTTTGGGATAAAAGAGTTTGGAGTTTTTAATGAAAGAATTTCGCACTTTGACTTATTACAAGCAAATATTTAGAGTTTGATAACACACAGAGACTTCAGAAGCCTCAACAAAATAATAACTATTTCATTCCTTCTTTAACTTCAATTGATTCCTATGATTACAAGCAAAAAGTCTTAAAATGGGAGAAGAAGACAATTAAACAAGAACACAACAAACTTCTGATACTATGATCAGTGTCTCCCTACCAAAAAAAAAAGATAAAATAAAATAAAAATTCTATTGGAATATATAAAGCTGGGATCCGAAATTAAAATTTCCTTTTGATGAAAAGTGTTTAAGTGTTGATGTAATTTTGAAAGGATGAATAGTAAATAGACACTATCCGAGATTTGGTTTCATTTTCGAGACTTTAGATTTAGGGTTTCCTATGCAAGCCTTATAGTTAATTACATCCCAATATGAGAGATTAAAATTTTAGTCGATGAATCATTTAAATAATATATAATAGTAGTGGAGTTTAGGATTTATAAATTTATCATTTTAATTTAAAACTTTTGGTTGGGGAACGATGACGCCAATCTAAATCCCATGGTTAGTCACGCATCGGTCACTGGTCCTTAGTAGATAGGGGTGTGCATTTGGTTGATTTGGATGGATTGAATGATAAATTTTTAAAATCGATTGATTTTGGATTCCTAAAAATATCGAACCAAACTGACCAAATAAAATGTAAAACCAAACAAACTGAATAATAATTTGGATCGATTATTTTTGTTTGGTTTTGGATAAATCGAAGTTGGCTACATTTAAAAATTATTTGCATAATTTTTTATTGTATAATGAATAAGTAATAAGAAAAATAATATAAATATAATAAAAAATGTAATTAACTACTTCATGCACTAAAAAAATATTTAAAACTAATTTTTACTTATCTGAATGATGTTTTGAACTTAGAAGTTGATGAAATTATATTACCATATTATGAGAAAATATTTTAGAAAATTAGATAATAGTCAACAAAAAAAGCCTCAAAGTATTCAAAAAATAAAAAATAAATGTATAATAGATAGCTATTATACATAAATTAATAATATAATTACTTGGTTTATTTGGTTCCCAAAATTTTATTTAACAAGCCCGATCCAAAACCAAAAATAAAGTTTTTGATTAATTAAAACCAAAATCAAATTACTAAGTTCAAAAACGAACCAAATTACTCAAAAACTTTGGTTCAATTTGGTTTTTTGGTTAAAACCAAATAATGCACACTCCTAGTCAGAGGAGGTAGTCGACCTAACCTGACCGAAGGATCCTTGTCAACAATATATGGGTTATGTCGTCCAAGACGCCTTGTATTCGTGGCGTTATTAAGGACAAATATAAGTCAACATTAGCTAACGATGATTTTTTTATAAATAATACATTCTATATTTCGAAAGAGCAAAGCCATTGAGGAACATACGGATACTCAGAATTAATTTAGTGTGTAAAATAACCACCCGAGGAGTAATCGCCATTTATGGTGCCATTTTACAAAAAATCAATGGACATGATAGGACGCCCTTATGGCTTAAGATTATTTGAGTATGAAAATAATTATATTTGATTTGACATCGCTTCGTGAGCAAAAGTCTTCTTAATTTGTACCCCTGCATAAATAGGGAGGATGGATGAGTTTAAGTTTAAATTTAAATAAATAATTTCATTTAATTTATATTTTATTATTATTATTATTATTATTTGAATATTTGATCATTTTATAATTGATTTATATGTGAATATGTGATTATTGATCATTTAAAAACATACTAATGATAATCTTTTGAATGTAGTAGACCTTGTCAACTATGCATACTTCCTTGCAGAAGATCGGGTCTAAACTCATTATTTCAAGAATTATAGTCCTCCAAACCTTGTCAACTCTAGCTTGACCATAGAGGATCAGATTTGAAACTTTTCCTCATGAAAGCTTGAACTTGAGAAGTATCGATAGATTTATCATTTGTCATTTTATGATAGAATTAGCTTCACAAATTTTATTAAGTTGAAAATATTATGATAACATCATTAGATTTTTAGGTTTTGTTAACTAACGGTCAAGACCAAACCGGGATGTGGATATCTATTCTTTCATTTTGCACATGACTTGCATATATTTTTAGATGCTTGATTTAACGAATACTTCAACATACATATGAGTATCTGCTCTTTTAAAATATTGTATGAACATTTAGATGTCTAAGTTGAAGTAATTATGTTCGGCATGACATATGTGTTAGATTGCAAGCATAAGTTTTGATATGATTTTTTTTGGGTTTTGTTAACTGACCCCTAAGATCAAACCAATATAGATTATCGTTTCATTTTTTGTATATGATTTGCATATTTTCTAAGTCTCGACTTAGTGAACACTTCAACATACATACAAGTTTTATGTTTTAAAATAGATGGATATTTAGAAGTAAAGGATGTCAAATTGTATGGTTTTGTTGTTGCATTTTGAGTTTTGTTAACCTGCACCAATCTAAGATCAAACCGATATATAGACCTTGCAACTCGAATTATTTTCTTACAGAGGATCATCTAGATTAATTATTTCAAGATCTATCATTTTAAACCTTTCCAACTTGATCAACATAGAGGTTTGAGGCTTTCTTCTTGATTTCTTGAACTTGAAAAGATACCTTAATAATAATGCCGATAGATTTATCTTTTGTCATTCTATGACAAAATTAACTTATCAGATTTTATTAAATTAAAATATTATAATAGAATCATTAAATTTTTAAGTTTTATTAATCCGGATCCGGTCCTAAGATCAAGTCGGAGAGTGTAGTTATATGTTCTTTCACTTTGCATTTGACTTATATTTTTTTTGATTTGATCTAATAATACTTCAACATGCATATCTCGTTTTTTTTAAATGTTGTATGGACATTTAGATGTCTAAGTTGAAGTAATTATGTTCGACATGACATATGTGTCAGATTGTAAGCATAAGTTTTGATATGGATTTTTTTGGGTTTTGTTAACTCAGACTCGGTCCTAAGACCAAACCGGGATGTAGATTATATATTCATTTTTTTGTATATGACTTGCATATTTTCCTAAGTGTCTAACTTAGTGAACACTTCAACATACATACAAGTATCTATTCTTTTAAAATATTGTATGGACATTTAGATGTCTAAGTTGAAGTGTAAATGTCAAATTGCAAGTATGGATTTTATTGTTGCATTTTTGGGTTTTGTTAACCCGAATCCGATCCTAAGACTAAACCGGGATATAGATCTTATCAACTCTGACTATTTTCTTGCAGAGGATTAGATCTAGATTAATTAATTCAAGATCCATCATTCTTTAAACCTTGTCAACTCTAGATTGAACATAGAGGATCATATTTGAGACTTTCTTTTTGAGATCTTGAATTTGAGAAGATACATTAATAATGATGCCAATAGATTTATTTTTTGTTATTCTATGACAGAATTAACATCTCAGATTTTATTAAATTGAAAATATTATAATGACATTATTAGATTTTTAAAGTTTTGTTAACCTAGACCCGGTCCTAAGACCAAATCGAGAAGTGTAATATATGTTCTTTCACTTTGCATTTGGGTTGCATATTTTCCCTAAATATTTGATCTAGTAGACATTTCAACGTACATATAAGTATCTATTCTTTTAAAATTTTGTATAAACATTTGAATGTATAAGTTGAAGTGATTATGTTTAATATGACATGTCATCTTTAATACATGTTATAAAATAAGTAACGATCTATGCTTGATCAAGCATTTATCTATTCTTGAATTCAACATTCCCAAATGCAAACCAAATGAGTATCTGTTCTAGATGATCATGCATGTATCTGTTCGAAAGAGGTACGATATATACTTTCACATCGAGTGAGCATCCATTCTTTAATGTTATGAATTTAAACTCTTCTAGAGTTGTCATGAATCAAATATATATATCTTTATAGATATATATTTAACCTTTTAAAACATTTGCTAAGCATCGAGTGCAATATCTATCTTAAGGAAAATTTGAGGAAAGGTTATGAATCACGCATAAGTTTGTGTGTCACGTCCAAACTCCTTTATGCATGTTAGAATTTGGATGGATATGGATTAATTCAAATGTAGACTTGTATATGAGTTTCCATTCGATGCTTCTTTGAATTTGAAAGAGAGTTTCATGCTTAATGAATAGTCATTCTTATTTTAAGACATCCTTCACATATTCATAGAAAGGGAAGAAAGATAACAATGATAATGAAGCTACCCACTTCCCATCTTTCTTTCTCTCATTCTTTTAAATAATAATCAACTAGAATTTGAGCTTCATATAAAGCAAGTAATTTTGGAGGATCATGTCCTACCTTTATAACAATGCAAGATATAGATTTGACACTTATTTATTAAATAAGTGTAACATGAACATTTATTAGGTAAAATGCCACTTTAATATTACCAATCAGCAAGATAAAAGAGGCTTAAAATTACACTAAACTTCTTTTCAAATGGCATTTTAAAAGCCTATTAACTCAAATATGAAGCCATTCGCTTTCTTTTCATTCTTTTCCTTAGCTCATGACAATTTCATAGAACTTAGAGATTTCATAAGCTAGATAATCACAATGTTTGATAAACTTAGAGAAATCTAAAATTTTCCTTATAGAAGATTAGGAAAATTTGAAAAAATGACTTTCATGCTTGAGAAAATCTGAAATCTTTCTTACAAAAGGTTAAGGAAATCTGAAATCTTTCTCACACAAGATTAAGGAAATCTGAAATAATGATTTTTATGATTGAGAAAAAAATGAAATCTCCCTTACACAAGGTTAAGGAAATCTAAAATAATGATGTTCATGATTGAGAAAATCTGAAATCTTCCTTACACAAGGTTAAGAAAATCTGAAATCTTTCTTACACAAGGTTAAGGAAATCTGAAATAATGATTTTCATTTAAGAAAATCTGAAATCTTCATTACACAAGGTTAAGGAAATCTGAAAATTTTACTTAAATGAATATTGATCCTTATGATTGCAAATGATTAAGCCATAGGATGAGGAAAAATAAAAAGGTAATCATAAGCTTGCAACATTAAATTCATAGCAACATGACAACTTAAATATGTGGCCATCCCCATTAAGACTTGTCTTTATCATGCTTTGCATAAGCCCATTTGTAATGCTTTGTACAAGATCATTTATAAGACTAAGTCAAATGGGTCTTCCCATTTATTTTATTTTTTTAAAAAAGAAAGAGAGTTCACTAATACTAAAAATGGGCTAATTGCTTTTTTTACTAGCCCATTTAAGATTTTTTTTTTTAGGATAGGCCAAGTATGAAGAAGAAAGCCGACAATATGATCCATTCATAATATCATTTATTATTATTATTATTTTTAAATTATTTGCCATGTCCCCCTTTTATCATGACATGCACTCATAAATGAAAGGAAGACTTTTCTTCCTTTTTTTTTTCATGACACATTTTGGTTGAAAAAGAGGGATTCTTTCCTCTCAACTCCTCATTTTTTTATTTATTCCCCCTGAGATTCATGCTCATTTCATGAGTGATTAAGAGAAGGATGACAAAAGAAATAAAATCTTCCTTAGTTTCATGCCCATTTTAGGAGTCATTAAGAGGAGAATGACAACATAAATGAAAGTTTTCTCTTAGATCCATGCCCATTTTAGGAGTCATTAAGAGGAAAATGGCAAAGGGAATGAAAGCTTTCTTAGATTCATGCTCATTTCAGGAAAAGATTAAGAAGAGAATGACAAAAGAAATAAAAGCCGTCTCTTAGATCCACGCCCTTTTGTAGGAAGTGAATAACAAAGACAATAAAATTTTCCTTAGTTCCATGCCCATTTTAGGAGTCATTAAAAAGAGAATGACAAAGAAAATAAAATTTTCCTTAGTTCCATGCCCATTTTAGGAGTCATTAAGAAGAGAATGACAAAGGAAATAAAATTTTCTTCTCCATCTTAATGGCATGTAAAAAACAACTATAGAAATTAATGGGATGACACAAATCCCATTTCCATTTTGGATTCATGCTAAGGGGCTAACCTTCATTATAAATAAGAGAGAAGTCTTCTATCATGAAAGCTTTGCTCTCTCATTTCTCCTCATTCTCCTTACAAAATATATCAAGTCTAAGTCTTCAGAGAGTTCCTACCCTTCAAAGGAATCTAACAATTGAGCTTATTTTAATTCATATCACATCTGTAAGTTATGTCTAACTTGATGCTTTAGATTTATCCTCTCATATGAATGGATATTTGATAATAAAACAAAAATCATGCAACCATAAGATACTTTCCTTTCCATTTTAACTATTCATAGCATATAAAGATTGTTTAGATAAGATAATGAGACATGGACAAAACATACTAAATTTGTAATCACAAATATGAAATTTTAAACTTGATTAAACAATTATCCATGCTGATTTTTTTTTATCTCAAATATTTTCAAAGAGGAGCAATCATGTCATAAAATATATGCTTTGTAATAAGACATTTAAAAGACACATAAAGTGTCTTATTTTCAAATAACTCACTCATGTAGTATATAAAGATATACTTGACAATGAAATAAAGTTTAAGTCATACAATACATTGGGTGTCATTTATCTATCATTCAACATAAAGACCATTAAAGAAACTTGAATTTTAAAGTAGTTATGATATGAAGATTCAAACAATCATTGAACTAAGCATGAATGAACATATTGTAATTGCCACATGATATGAAGGTGTTGACTTTCACACACATGTCAAGAGTCAATCATAAGTTGAATTGATGGACTTAATAGATAAAGCTCAAAATGCCAAAATCTAAAATTTATCAAAATGACCTCTCGATGAAGAACAACTTCACCATCTCGTAACTCGAAATTGGTCAAGATAAATATATTACATAAAAAAAGAAGCGGCGATGAGCTATTTATTAATATGTGACGTGCATGAATCGAGAAAGCTGATGATGTTCAATAACCTCGCATAAATTGATCGCGTTAAAAAATATCAAAAAGTAATTACTTTGGATGAAGTGCATGAATGTCGATGATTTGAAGTGATACATATATATTGAAATTCGCCATCAACCAAATGATAAGATAAACTTATCACATTCAAAATATCAACGTATATAAATATTCGTAACTGATCATGATCAAAACTTGATAATATTTATATTTCGATACTAAGACCAAATAAATATTTCAAATTATATGGTTTAAACGTTTAAATATATATCAAATTAATATTATTAATTTAAAATATTAGAAAATCAGTTTCATGAGCATTTTATAAATGGGACCTAGCTTGACCACTTAGATTGCGAAAGCGGTGCCTTTTATATATATATATATATATATATATATATATATATATATATATATATATTAAATATGCGATTTAGTGGCGTGAAATTTGCATTAATACTGATTTAACATTTAAAAAATTAATAGAAGGCCCTAACTTTCCTAATCTAACCTAAAATCCCTAAATACTCAAAACCGATTCTCCCTCCCTTCACGCACGGGTCTTCTCTTCACGCGCACAGGCTGGCTCTCGCGACTCCGTCTCCCTTCACGCGCACAACCGAATGAGCTCTCCTCCCTCACGCGCGACCTCCTTCGTTCGGCCTCCCCTTCACACGCGGCAACCACCTCCACGCAACCGAACAGCCAACCGTTCCCACGCAAGGCTCTCCCGATTTTCTTCTTCCCTCGTCCAAATCGAAACCGCAAGTCCTCTTCGGATTTCTCCCTCAACCACAAGCCTTTCTCCACTTTCTCTCCCTCGCTCTCCTCCGTCGAACTCCGTCGAACTCCGTCGAACTCCGTCGAACTCCGTCGAACTCCGTCGAAGTTAGTCACCTTATCGAGCCCCTTATAGTTTGCTCATGGCGAACTTCCTCTGGTGGATTGCTTTTATAGCAAGCTCTTTTCCTCTGTTGATTATATTCAGTTTTTTTGATCATATCTAAAATTGATGATCATGTATGACCAAGATCCTGATGTTATTCGATGGGGCCTCTTCATCTTCTTCAAATTGATTTGTCAAGTAGTGCATACGGTGAAACGATAATTCAGAGTGATGTCAACACTTACCAAGTGGAGGAGTATGGATGTGAAAGCAGTGTCGCTAGCGATTGCACTAATTTGAAAATGATGAAATTATAGCTCATGCTCTTCAAGAAGATTTTTCACAGTTGCTCTTGCAGATTCACGTGGAACATCTCCTGCAAGTGAAGAACATCTGCAAGCATCAGCCCTTGCTCAAGATTGGCTTGGTCTAGCAATGAGAGATTTGGATTCAGAACTTGTAGAAAATGAGGGTGTTCTTGAAGCGGGCAATGTTGTGGAACTCTCCACCTTATCTTCTAGCCAGGTTGAGAATATATCTGAAGGTCAAATATGGTCATTAGACCTTACTGATGACTTCTCTTCCCTCGATGGTGAAGTAGGGAAGAGATTGGACAAAATGGTCCCCATTCCTCATGTTCCTAGAATTAATGGAGAAATTCCTTCTTTTGATGAAGCTACATCAGATCACGAAAGGCTTCTTGAGAGGCTGAAGCTGTATGATTTGGTTGAACTTAAGGTTCAAGGAGATGGTAACTCGTCAGTTTCAATCACCATTTGATCAATTTTATCATACGACTGAACACCAAAAGTTTGTAAGACAGCAAGTTGTCGACCAGCTTAAGTCCCACCCTGACATTTATGAAGGGTTTCAAGACTTTCTTTCATAATGAGTGGGTGCAAGAAAATATGAATGTGAAAATACATATATTCTTGCTCTTTTTCAAGTTTTAAGACATGCTATGAGAGCGTAGCATATGAATGTGAAAATACATATATATGTGTCTCTTTTTTTGGGTTTCAAGACCCAATTACATAGGCATGGCGTGCGAAGAGCGGCATGTCCTGACACCACTGCTATTCGCTATGTAGCAACCAAACAAATTATTATATGTCGCTCATCTATTAGAAATTTTTAAATTTTTACTTTTTTTTCTAATCCTGTGTTTGGACACCAATGCAGTTTCAAGATTCCGTAATGCCCATAGGTGTGAAGGCAGTGGTGTCAAGAAATCACTCACTACGCTCATTAGGGCGTATCGAGTAAGCCAAAACACTTTCGATGCAACTCCCTGCGCGGGGATGATGTCGGGAGGCTGCCAAAATTTCGTCGAATTTTTGGACTTAGAAAATAAAATGTAAAAAGAGAGATAATCAAAGAGTTTAAATAGAATTAAATAAAAGATTTAAGTCAATATTTTGAGCATAATAAATATAAAATTACAAATGCATAAAATAAATACAATTGTTTATAGGAAGTTTGATAGTTTGCTTATAAACACAATCATACAACTTTTCAATGAGCATATATCTTTAGTGATTGCCTGAATATAATTATTCATTTGACTAATTAAATTGAATAGCTTAGAAATCCTAAGCCAAGCTTGAAATGATTTTAAAATTCACAAATGCTATGAAATCTTTTCAATGAACATTTAAGTATTGAAATAATTAAAAGGATTGATAATCCACTTGCAAACAATTAAATAGCTCACACAATAACTAAAGTTATTATAACTTATTAGTAATTTAGAATTAATTTCAATTAAATACAATCAAGCTTAAAGAATGGAGATGTAGCTTGATAAACTTACATGGTAAAAGCAAACTATAGCGGTTGGTTGGCTAAGAAGAGTTAATTGAATATTTTGGCTTACGTTATATCATATATTTAAATTATTGAAAGAGCATAAGCCCACCATTGAGGTTTAGAAAATTTTACGAATAAATAAAATGTAATTAGAAATACAACATTTTGAGTGTAAATATAAATCTAATCCCGCTCCACAAAGCATACCCAATGCAACTCTTTGTATAGCGTAAAGAATGCAACACTAAACTAAATGCACGATTGAAGGAGCTTTCTTCAATACAAAAATTAAGGAACTTCATTCTAAATTATGATTTTTTAAAATCAACAAAATCACTAATGGTGAAATTATCTAAACTATAAATAAAAATGTACTCGACATAGATTTAAAATGCAAATTTTAATGTCTAAAAAGGTTGTGCAGGTTAAATTGGAATCAATTAGATATTAATTTGAAAAATCTAATAAGATATTAGATTAATTTACAACACCTTCTACGCCTGCAGATTCGCAACACATCATACAAGCAAACATAAGGTGTTAATTAAGTCATTCTTAAAATACACCCGCATGGGCCCCGATACTATGCTGAATATTTAAATTCAAATGTCAGAGGATGTTGCATAGGTTGCATCCCGGTTTAGTCTTAGGATTGAGTCCGAGTTAACAAAACCTTAAAATCTATTATAATGAGTTCAAATTAGTGAAATATCTGAGAAGCTGATTCCGTCATGTGGCAGTAGATCTAATCCTCTGTTAGGAGCTAAATAGAGTCGACAAGATCTAAAGTTCTCAAATATATTCGATTCAATCAATTATACCCTAATAATGGCTGTGTTGAATGGTGATTTCAACTGGATGAGACACTTCCATCAAAATGTGATTCTATTTTTAAATCAAGGTAACTCAAATTAATTATTAATCTAAAAATACTCAAATGAAATTCTATCATTAAAAATTTAAAGCAAAACTCAATCTATCACCTTAATTATTTGTGGGGTGAAAAATTAAGAAAATTCCTCACAAGGAACAATATCAAATCAAGTGTTAATATTCACTCTCAATCAATCTCACGCCAGAGGCGTGGCTCATGTCCTCTTTTGGCTTGGCTAGTAGACTCCATAGATGATGCAGTTATGACCAGAGTCTTTTGATCGGATGGTTTGGCCAGTAAGGCTCCATCAAATTACAACGATCTTAGCCCGTATGCTCCCCAATGGCTCTGTCCTTTGAGTTGTGAATCATAGGGTATACTTGATAGGGCAAATAACCTCCGCCTCAAGGTAGACTTAAGATTGTCTTTAGATAACACCACCCCAAAACCCCATGTGTTGGGTTGTCTACCTCCTCTAAAAGTAGGGACCCATGGCAGAATGATGACCATGGGATCTAGATCGAGCCATCATTCCCAACCATCGTTGAAATGATGAATTTCAAACTCTAAATTTTAAACTTGACATGCTGATACTATAAGCTAAACATTTAGCGATCTAATGATTAGCCTTAATTGAAAGTTTACTCTCACTTATTAAGAGAGGGTAAATAGGATTCTTTGAAACCTATAGATCTAAAGTCCTCACAAAATGAGGGAGAAATCTCTGGGTAGTGTCTTACCTACTACCTCATCTGTCTTTTGAAAATTACACCGACACTTTAAACAAACACTCTCTTCAATTAAATTTGTCAAGAGGTCGGTGGAGAATTTTTAGAGCCCACAGATTTCTTGCGACTTCGCTGGGGACATGATTCTCTTTCCATTTTTTATCAATTTGAGATATAGTAGCGTGAAGCATGATAAAAATTGAAATAACACAGTTCATTATGAAGCTAGATGTGAGCCAAAATCCATCTAGCTAATCTTTGTTATCAATCTTGGAGATGTTAAAGCTACCATTCAATTTAATAGTGTAGACTTAGCCATTCTTTGCCAAATAATTCTCTACCCGTACATATTGTAGACACTAACTTGTGCAATGGAGGAGGATAATTGGAATGACCACTACTTGAGGTTCCTCAAAAGAAGCCTTTGTACTTAAAAAATTGATTCATTTTGAGGCACCAGTCAAAGAGAACCTTCATCGGGCGTAGTTTTAGTCATACAGTGAATCAACCCTCTTGTTGAACTCATTTTTTAGAATGAGCTCTCAACCCCTCCATCTTAGGCTTAGGACTTCTCTTAGACTTTAAGAATTCCTTCATCTTAAGACACATCTAGTGATTAGGTGGACACTCCCCTAGCCCTAGAGACTTAGAAGAGTTAGCCATAGGAATAGGTCATGCCTTTGGGGTGTTAGGAAAATTTCCTACCCTTTAGCGTAAACCATTCCTCACTTCTCTTCTTTCAAGTCAAACTCCAAATCAATTCTATTTAATTTTCTCCAAACTCAATTCAATTCCATGATTCAAATCCATGATTGAATTCTATGATTGATATCCATGAAATTCTAAGTTCAAATTCTAAGTCCTTAACCCTTCCTTAAGGACTTAATCAACTATGATCAAACCTATTCAAATCTTTGAGATTTTCTCATAATTCATTTATATTCTCATTTATATTCTTTATATAAATGAAATATAAATTCAAACCATCAAATCAAATTCAAAATTCCAAATCAATTCATGAAAATTTTCTTAAGTCCTTTAATTTTCCATTAAAGGACTTAGCCAAAATCAATCTAAACCTTGATCAAACCTATTCAAATTCATGGGATTTTCTCAAAACTTATTTATATCTCATTTATATTCTCATATATAAATGAAATATAAATATAAATCAATCAAAATTAAATTCCAAATTTAAAATTCTTAAAATTCCTTAAATCCTTAATTTTCCATTAATGGATTTAACTTTAAATCATCAAACCTATTCAAACTCATGGGATTTTCTCAAAACTTATTTGTATTCTCATTTATGTTCTCATATATAAATGAAATATAAATATACATCAATCAAATCCAATCCAAAATTAAATTTCAAATTAAAAATTCTCTTAAATCCTTTAAAATCCCTATAATGGATTTAACTTAAAGCATGATTGAACTCTTTCAAATTCTTGAAACTTTCTCATGATCAATTTATATTCTCATTTATATTCACATATATAAATGAAATATAAATTCAAACAATCAAAATCAACTCCAAAATCAAACTCAAATCCACTCAAAATCAAATCTAAGCCTTTCAAGCCAAAATCTTGAACTTAGCCAAAAACACTTTCAAATCAAGCCAAACTCTTGATTTTCTCTCATGGTTCAATCAACCTACAATCATGAGCTCATATATAAATCCAAATTTCAATCATTCAATCAAAATCAAAATCAAACCCTTCATATTCTTCCTTTGAATATGGAATTTTCAAATGGATCAAAATCCATTGACTTCAAACCACTTGTAAATGGATTACAAGATCAATCAACTTCAAATCAAGCTTTGACCAAGCCATTTGACCCACTTAGGCTCACTTGACCCAAAGTGACCTAAAGTACCCTTATGAGCCAACTTTTGATCCTAACCAAATTGGATTGAACCAAACTCATATTTGTCTCTCATCATGGGATGATCAATCAATCAAATTGGGTCAAACCAAGTCAAACTAAGGGTTGACCAAGTCAACAACTAAAATGAAACCTAACTAGCAAATTCCACCATAGGCCAAATTGATTGAAACCATTGATCTAAGTTCACTCATGACTTATGTTTGAACTTGACCAAGCCAACATTTGAGCCTAACCTAGATCACTTGACCCAAGTTGACCCATTTTGACCTAAAGGTGAAAATGTGTCAAAACTTGATCTAAGCCAAATTGATTGAAACCAATGGGTCAAGTCCATTCCAAATCACTTGTGGAACTTGACCAAAGCCTCAATTGGCCAACTAGCCTAATTGACCTTAGACCCAACATGACCTAAAGGGTCATGTTGAGCCAAAATTGAACTTAACCCAAATTGATTGGAAACAAAGATACCAATCCACTCCATATGACTAACCTAACCTAAACCTACCCTTGACCTACCCCAAATAGGTCAAATGGGTCAAATAGGTCAACTTGACCCATTTGACCTAAATGAAGTCATATGAGCCAAAACTAAATCTATATCAAATTGAACCAAACCAAAGCCACCAAAACATTTCAAATGGTCATATGAACTTGACCCAACCCTTGGTTTGACCCAATTTGACCAATTGGTCAACTTGACCCAAGTTGACCCATTTTGACCTAAATGGGTCAACATGAGCCAAACCTTATCAAATGGATTCCAAATCCAATGAAACTTGGCCAAACCTATTTTCTCAACATACCAACATACAAATTGAAAAAAATAGCAAAATGACCATTTTACCCTAGGCCATAGAACAAATTTTGGCCTAACCATGGGTATTTTGGTCATACCCTCTTCACAATCGAGGCTTTCTAAAAGCTCAAGGGGACTTAGTGATGAGTGGTGCACCCAATGGTTTGGGTCACCCATTTGACCCATAGACCAAACGACCACATGGCAATTGAAATTTTAAATTCCCTAAGCTCAATTTGATGCACATGGGAGGTTGGCATTCCACTGGATCAAACCGACCATGTGCACATGATCTAAAATAAACAACCCTCCAATCATTGGATCAAAATGGCAAGGAATGGTTCCATCCGATTTCCAGGGGAGATATACTCCCCTAATTCAAAAATTTCATTATACTCACTTTCGATTGAGCCTAGAGCTAGTAATCAGGAGAATTCCCAAGGTCTAGAGGATTTGAATTCTTCCTTCTCGATTTTGCATTGAAAATAGGGAGGTGGAATTGCTATTCCTACACTTGATTCCATCCAAATTCCTTTACACACTCCTTTTGACCAATCAGCTCACTAAGCTCAAGTTCTAGCAGAAGAGTCAATTATCAAAGTGGAAGCAAGGAGTTGGTCTTCCCTGATCACTCAATCAAGGCTAGAATTTCAGGCTTAGTCTTGAAGCTACCTCATCGATCTCAGCATGTGATCACCTTGCGAGGTATGTAATTTTTGATCACTTATATTAGGTGTTGGTCCTTTGTGAAAGAAATCATGTTCACCATTGGATGTTGGTAATTATGCTTAGATGGTGTGGGTTGATTTTTTGTTGATTAGCTCGGCGGATCTCCCCTTGATCATGGGATCTCCATTGATCCTCGGGGAAAGAACTCTGGTCCATTCGCATTTTAGATGGATGGAGATTATTTGCACGTTTAGTAATTCATTTCTTCTTTTAAAACGGGTGAATCCTTGACATGATCTTTGGGAAGCGTGTGCTTGCATACCATTTGATGTGGCTTAGAACCTCATGGCCTTAAAGCACGACCACCGTGACGCATCACGTGTGAGTTGAGGATTAATAGGGATTAGTTAACCTAATTAATTTTTAATTAATCCGAACTTCAAAATTCATAAATCCTCATACAAAATTAAAAAAATAAAAGGAAAAATGCTATGGATAGATAATTTCATCTAGAATATTTTAAAAATATTTTCAATGGATTTTGAATTCCCCTTTCTTTGAATTTGGGTTTCTTTGGGAATCTTAATTAGCTAATTATCTTTAATTTGGTCAATTAATCTCAAATTTTTGGGTTCATTTTAGGGATGACCTCTGCCTCCCCAATTTTCTTGAGATTTATTGAGGCTAGTAAGAGAATTGCTATTCATTCCCTAATTACCCTTTCATATGTAAAATAATTATGTGGATTTACCCTATGATTAGGGTTGATTAGATCCAATGAGTAGGGTTTATGGAATAATTTTGGGGCATTTCCCTAAGCTATTCCCTAAACCCCCTCTTCTCTTTCTCCTCAATTAAGGTTAATTCATTAATTATCCCTTAATCAATTTTCAAAAATTCTAAAATGTTCTAGAACTTAATTAATCTACCTTGGGTAGATGCTTAGGTGTTTAATAGCCTAAGTTCAATTAAGGAAATTAAAACCCCTTTCATAAGTATGAAAGGGTGTTTTAAAAGTACTTAAGCTAAACCCCTTAGCTTAATTAACTTTTAATTGTGAGCCAAATTGCATTAGGCCTTTTCATTATTAGGTGCATTACAAATTTAAATTCCTTGTGGGTTTTATGTCATCTCATTGGCTCATAATTACTTTGTTAATTCTTCTAAGGTGGTGTAGGTAAGGGTTAATTAAGCCACTTAATTCATACCTTAACTTAATCAACACATAAAATGGATCTAATTATCTAAAAGTTAAAATAAAATACAAAACACATGTGGGAATGGGTAGGAATAGCAAACTCATCTCACCTTTTCAAAATTAAATCAAACTTCAAACTAAACAAAAATCATTTTGAAATTCACTTTGATTTATTCTAAATTTTCTTATTCAAGAATGTCTTTAGGATTTAAGTAAAGTGAGAGTTTTACATGCTTTCATTGCTTTGGATCTTTCCCAACATGTTAAGTTGTATGTCATGTGATTCATGCATTCATAATTTCATGTTTCAAATTTTAAAATGAAAATTGTTTACTTTATGTCAAATGTGCATGTGTTGGCTAAAGTAAAATATGAGTGGCTATTATCACTACTAAATCCAAAATTATTTTCAAAACTTATAAATGAAATATCAAATCTGAAAGTGTGCTATTCATATCTTAATTATAAGCTTGCATGTGATGGATTATAAAGTCATGTTTAGATAGGTTTTCCTTTCTTTCTTATGTTAGCATAGTTTTGAATAGGTTGGTAAGATGTAGGGTTCATTTGAAAAGAACCCAACACTTAATTCATACCTATTCATCCCTATGCTACCATCTAAGAAGGATTTACACTTACATGAATAAATTGCATAAACAAAAATGAAACTATTAAACAACCTTTGCATATTCTTTTCCCATTTCATTTCTTTTATATGCATGTTTGTATTTAAGGAAAGTGGTATATTAGTCTGGACAACCAGAAGGTTGCGAGGCTTTAAGTAGCCCTAAGTAGGTCTTGTACCTTACACAGTTAACAATGGCATGTACTCACTTATGCCTTTCTTACTTTCATGTATGTATGTGAAATTTTGGATAAGGAAAACCTTTTCTACTTAAGAAAAATCATGCATATTCAACTTCTAAATTTTCTTAAATGGATTACTTAGCATGCATCATAAAGTGTGTTAACTACTCTCATTTGCATGTATAGATATGCTTAGGGTCCATCCATATGCATGTTATATATGTTGGGAAAAGAAATGAAGTAATGTGTGTTATGTGAATTTTGATTCATTTTATTTAATCTTAAAATGCCTTTCTTTTTTTAATAGGTTTGTTTAGAGTTTATCTAAACTTAGGATTGATTAAAAGATGTAATCAAAACATTCACCTAAATGAAACTAAAATATGAACCTACTTTAGAAATTACTTAAGGTTAGGGAAGGAAAGAGAAGTTCTCTTCTCTTTCCTCTCTTCATAACTTAATAATTAATTGTAGGTTTCACTTAAACCAAATTAAAACATGAAATAAAATAAACCCAAAACACTTAAACAACTTAAATGAAACCCTCCTCTAAGTTGAACATGTTCTTCACACTTAGAAAATTTGAACCTAAAGTCCTAAGCTAAGCATACCACACAAGCCTTCAAAGTACACACATTAGCCTAAGTCATCACTTCTAGCTTTAGGTTAGGTTGGTGGTTTGATGTTATATATTTTTTGTAATATATATATTTTAGACTAGATGTTAGGGTGTATGCTTGTAGAATGAATGGTAGGACATGCTTAGCCTAACTATTCTTTTCTGCATGGGATTATGTTTAAGGGGCGCTATCATAAATAAAATATAACTGCTTCTTGCTTGCATGTGCTTATACCCTAGCATAATCCATAGGCAAGGTGGACTTAGTCACCCATGTGTGGGGTGATAAGTCCAATATACATGCTTGGGATTTGTGTGGTGTGATTTACTAACCTTTATTTTGGTGTTAGTTAGATTTTACTTTTCCTTTTCATGTAAAATTTGTATAATTAGGATTTTGGAATGATTTGTTATGGGGATTAGGATGAACATTGGTCATAAGATCTTATCTTATGCACCATGTGCCTTAGCATCCACCTTCCAACCATCAAAGAAGGAACCAAAAGAAGAGAAAGAAAGAAGAAGAAGAAAGAAGAAGAGAAGAAGAAGAATAAAGCTTGAAGACCCCATAATAATGAATTTTTGCTTAATTGTAATTTAATTCATTTGTAATGGGTTGTATAAGGGTAGAGCTCGGCTACCCATATTTGATATTTTGGGTTTGTGTGTGGTGCCTGACCATAAATGACCATTTATTCTTTTTGCATTAGCTTTATAAATTGATTGATGATTTGTTTAGCTTTTGCATTAAGTGGCATGATTTTCTAGTTTCTTCCTTGCTTTATGTATGGCTGGATGTGGATTAGGCTCTTTAGGAAAAAATAAATCTTTTACCCAATTTAACAACTTAAATAAAAAAATAACTCATAACCTCACCTAAAGCTTAGGTTTAAAATTAAGATAATAGAATTAGCAACCTCTTAAATGGATGAGCTTTTCTTTATAATATCATCATGCACAAATGCATCTTATTTCACTCTTGATTGGGGCTTCCACCTTTGTCGAGAACGGCTTGACCTTTGGAGTGGTGGAAACTCACCTCCTCCTTCTCGTTGATTTTGGCCAATAATCTAATTTCTCATGCATTAGTCATAAAATCCTATTAGCCTGTCAAAATAATTTGTCCAAAATAAAATAAAATGAAATTTGAAATGCATTAGATTTAGGTCATTTGAAGCATGTCCCTTTACATGATCTAGTCTCTTTAGGAGTGAGTTTAAGGACTTAGTCTCTAAATAAAATAGCCTATCTTGCATAAGCATAAAGACTTGCCTACATGTATTTAAAATCATAGGAGGAGTTAGTTGGGCCACCCGGTTGTAAGTCCAAGCTATCGGGTGGTTTGTCCTCTCTTATGGAGGCAAACTAATTACCCATTTTCACTTTAGATTTAGGTTGTGCTTTCGAGCCTCGCCAAAACTCCCTAGATTTAGGTTATGAGGTTGCTTTTCCCCTTTGTGGGCCATAAGCATAATTCCTCACCTCTTAGGAATTTCCTTAATCTTGTGTTAAGGAATATTAAGTCCTAAAATTCTAATGGAAAATACAACTCAAATAAACAAAATCAATTTCCAAAATGTAAAGCCCAATTTTAGGATAGTTTGAGATGCTTGCTAGGTTTCCTAGCATCATGAGCATCTCCTACTTATTTCCATTTTGAGCTTTGGTAATAACTGCCTCTTTTGATCAATCCCATTTGATCCTCAAAATAAAACCAATCGATTGATAGTCCTCATTGAAATCTTCAAAGCAACGATCATTTACCTTAATTGAGAGTTTTCCTAAGGATCCCCCTTTAGATGTAATTAACTATGGGGCTTGCCTATAGAACTTAATGAACCGATTTAAAATAAACCCTATTTTACTTTTCCATGTAAAAGGAGAAGAATCTCAGTACATATCGGACCATCATCCTTAGGAGTCCTTATTGAGGTGATTGGTTCCATTAAAGGGTAGTGACTTGTCTTTTCGAGATAGTACGCTATACCTTGATGGCGTATCGATCGAATAAGTACATCAGATCTGGACATCTTACCAAGATGAATTTTCACATACATAATGTTGCCTCTTTCTTCTCACCAAATTTGAAAGATCTCTATATGTGTGTGGGAATTTTTCTCCACACCTGCCAGTTAAACCTTTCGCACTAGGAAGATATGATACTGAAGCCTCCTCTTATGGAGGGAAATTGAATAGAAGGAAAAGGAGAAGAAACATTAAACTGTGAGCTTAGTAGTTGCTGTCTAAATCACTAGTCATACAACCAACCTTACAACCATAAGCGAGTATTTCTACCCCATAATAAGTTTGAAAAATTTGAGATGGGTGAAAAGGAATAACTCTACTGGTGATGTTAAGTGGTATTTTTGGGCTCAACAATAGTCAATTTCAACCTCTCTGAAGAAACAACATGAAACTCTCTCTGCATGAGTTAGGTTGTTAAGGAAAATATCTTATGAAGAACAGATATCAAATGCCAACTATCAAAGAAGTCAAAATGCTCCACTTAAGCTACAATGATGGCATAATCAATCGTTCTAAGCAATTCTTATGGTGAGCATGGGTGTGACACAATCAATGCTCAAATCTACCAAAAGGTCCCAACAAGAAAGAAAAACAAATATGGAGGTCAAAACCTCGAGAAGAAGTAGCGACACAGAAGCTTCTTCATTTGGAAGTAAGCTAGTCCAGAGACAAAAGAGAAAGAGAAATGTTGAATTGCTCGCTCAATTGCCATTGTTTAAGCAAAAATTTGTACAACCAGCTATGAAATCAGAAGCGAGTGTTCTAACCCATAACAAGTTTGACAACCTAAGATAGGTAAAGCGAAATAGCTCTACTGGTCAAATCAAGTCCGTTAGAGATAATGTCGTTCCAACTTATAGTGAGGAAACTCAAGCTGTTGCAAGAGTGGGTCCTCAAAGTTACTAAGGAGAAATGGTAAAATCAAAATCTTCATGCTAAAGTTACTTCTCATACTCCCTAAAATCAACAAAGTTGTACCAAGAAGAGTTAAAATATAAAAAGTGTGAAGCCTTTATTGTAGAAGAAACATGATCGAGGGCCTTCATCACACTTTAAAGGTAAATTACCAAACATGACTTTCAGAAGAGAATATGCATACTTTTTCTCTATATACAAATCCTTTGAAACAATGATTTGCCAAAGAGAAATTCCTGAGATTAAGATATCATCAATGAAATTGTCAATCATAAAAATGTCATGAATATCAAGTGGAAATATAATCCATCAACCTCCAAATCCTACACACAATATTGGTATTCAAATCTTTGGGTACATATGTAATTGGACTAATTGATTCACTATCTTATGGACACTTCATCTAATGGTGATTATTTCTCTAAGTGGGCTGAAGTTATCCCATTTAAAGAAGTTACTGCTGACCGAGTGATCAACTTCTTCATGCATAATGTGGTTTATATATTTGGAGTGCCGCACCGAATAATTTCTGATAATGACATATCTTTCAAAAGTGCAAAGATTTATAGATTCATTGATTGACACAAAATTGATTAGCGATACTCTTCAATATATAATTCAAGAGCAAATGATTTGATAGAGGCTTTCAACAAGATAATGGTCAAACTACTCAAGAAGATTCTCTAAAATAAAGAGAATGACATACTAAGCTAATAGAGGCACTATGGGGTATCAAACCACTTATAAAATAATAAGCCTCTATTCATTGGTATTTAAAATTAAAGCAATTCTTTCACTCGAAGTTGAGTTGCCTTCACTTCAAGTAGCCATCCAATACAATCTAACTAAAGATCAAAATGCTCGTTTGAGAATGGAGGAACTCGACGTGGTTGATGAAGTTAGATTGTAAGCTCACCAAAATCTGGAAGTTTACCGAGCAAAGATATCTAGGGCTTTTGACCATACAGTGCAACCTTGAACATTCCAAAAAAGAGAATTGGTCCTGGCATTGAGAAGACAAATTATCCCCAATCAAAAATTTGGTGGCAAATTTGAGCCTAATTGGGCGGGCCCTTTTATCATTGAGAAAGTGTACCAAGGAGGGGCATACCAATTCATTGACTTAAAGGGTGAAAGACCAATGTCGTCAATTAATGGTGTTACGAAAAGTATTATTATGATAAACACATTCTCAGGTACAATAGAAATCCCTTGAAGACACATTTTTTAATTTTTTTAGTATATCTATTTAGGTTGACATGCTTCATAGAGATCCCTAAATAAATATACTCACTCCATATAAAAAGCTTTTGTGAAAATTCTCCACGGGGCATTTTTTAGATTTATATACATAGATGAAAGCAATTTTACATGTTAAGACCTTCAAGAATATCAATTCAAATATGTATATATTTATGTAATTTCATCTTGAAAGTTCTTCCAAATATGCATTAGAATTCCCCCTACAAGACAGTGGGCATTTTTTTAGTTTATGTTAAGTTTATTTGAGTTGACATCATGCTATAAGATGAAATTCTCAAATATATTGATTAGGGTTGACGAAATACGTCAAAATCCTTGAATATACCCATAATTGTTTATTGAGTCTTTGAAGAATCTATTTTTCATGAAAAGATAACTCTAAATGTCAAAAATTTATCTCCGATTTGTCAAATTCTAGATCAAGTTAGAAGAACTAGAAACTTCAATCAATTAAATTGAAACATCAACCTCACATGCAAGTCTAGGACAGATGAGTTCTAAAATTCAACTCAATAAGCCCACAAATGGCGAGTTCGATGCTCTCCTCACTCAACAAAAGAAAAGGGCTGATAAAAAGCCCTGTTCATGGTCTGACAAAACCACCAACTTCTGACTTAAATCGAAGACTTGAGTAGTTCTAAAGATCAACTCAACAAGCTCAAATATGGTTAAGTTGCTGATGCTCTCCTCACTCAACAAGTCATAAGAAAAGGCACATGAAACTCACCGTCGACAATGATGATATTCAATCTCAAACTAGATCCAACTTAGTGATTACAAGCGTCGATCTAAGAGATCTTTTTACTTAATCGATAGATCAAGATAATCTGATGAAACTCTCAATTTAGGGCCACCTCAAATCAATCTTTATATTGCCTGTAGGGTGATATTTTAATTTCTTCTCAAATGTTCTTATCAAGCTCAAAGAACAGATCAAATCCAATCTCCTCATCAAGTCCGTCAAAGTAGAAAGCATAGGACTGAGAAAATAATTCCATAGTTCATACAAAGCTGATGGCCGAACTAAAGAAATTTTATGATTATTGATAATTGCACATGTTGATAACTCAATATAGACAGTATAAGCGGAAGGCATTGTCATCTATGTACCCTTCAATGAGTATGTCAAGGTAGCAAACATAGAATTCATGACATACATACACTTCCTGATAAGTCAATATGGATAAATTAAGTCAGTCCTTCATCAAGTTCATCAAGCTTAAAGCTAGGATGAAGGAATTTCAAATCGAAAGCATGATAAACCAACTCCCCAGTCCTTCATCAAAATAAATAAAATTCCTCTATCAAACCCAACCAAGCAGCTAGGGTTGGAGGAAACTCAAATGCGTGACATAAAATGAAGAGATCTTGAAGTCATTAAAGGAGAGTAGATGGCAAGAACTTTTTTTATCCAAACAAGTCAATTAAAATGGTCAAACACATCATTTAAAATGTTCTAAATAAGGCATCATACTAATGAAAAATCTTTCAAAAGCTCCATAAGTTGTGTATCAAGTGAGATCTAAGTTCTGATATGGCAAAATCAACCTTTTCAATAAATGTTAAATTCCTGAATCACATTTGTTGGGGATTTGTTAACTTTCACATGTGTCGAGTTGATGCTTCTAGTTAAATTGACACTTGAATGATAGTCATAAATTTATGCATGCAAAAAATAGTAAAAATGACCTCCGATCGATGAAAAGAACTTCACCCACATTGAATGTCAAAATTGGTCAATATAAATATTGCATAATCAAAAGCGAGAAATAGTAATATCATGCACATATCGAGTGAAATCGATATTTGAATGACCTCTGTTCATACAATTGATCATGTTGTTAGCTTTGAAATATTGAAAACTATCAAATGAGACTATCCACGCTTAATTTGGACGAGTCTGTGCAAATATAGAATGATTTAAAGTGACAACATGCAAATTGAGGCTGAAATGTACTAAAAGTCACTAAAATCAATCCAAATGACCTCCGATCGATGAATGAACTTCACCATCACGTTTAGAATATCAAAATTGGTTAGAATATAAATATTGTATAACTTGATGTCAATAGCGATCACATGTGCGAGCACACATATCGGTCGGGAGGCATCGGCACAAATTGACTCTTCATTGAAATTGATGTCTTTGTTATTGAATGTCAAAATATATCAAATAAGGCTATTTTCAAATTGATTAAGTGACAAAATCGAAGCGATTAGCGGCGATGTGCATTTTGAGCTTAAATGGACTCTTTGACACTTGAACCAACGACATTCTCTTGAGAAATGAACTACTAGATGCATCATCCAAATAAATTAAAATTGATATATATATATATATATGTATATATATAACTATATATGATATATATATATATATATATATATATATATATATATATATATATATATATATATATATATATATATATATATATAATATGTATATATATATATCATAATATTTATATAAATTTTTGATTTTGCTTAAGATTTGGATTTAAAAAAATTAATAAAAAGTTATAACTTTTAAATCTCTTGAAATCCCTAAATACTCATTTCTCCCTCCTTCTATGGCTCGACTCCATCTCTCTTTACCGCGTCAATGAGCTCTCTCCTCACTCTTTCATTCCTCCCCTTATCTTCAAATGCAATAGAATGACTTGACTTCCCATGAGGCTCTCGGTTCCTTCTTTCAAAAAAAACCGTCTCTTTGATTTATCCACCACACTTCACTCCTTGTCTCTCGCTCTCCTCCAGCCGAACTCAGCAGTTAGTCACCTTATCAAGCCCCAATAGTTTTCGTGACGAACTTCCCTCGTGGATTGCTTTCATAGCTCTTTTCCTCTGATATTGATTTTTTTGATCACATCTAAGATGATCATATGACCAAAATCGATGTTATTGATGGGGTCTTCATCTTCTTCAAGTTGATTTTTCAAGTAGTGCATATAGTGAAATCGATAATTCAGAGTGATGTCAACACTTACCAAGTGGAGGAGTATGGATGTGAAAGCAGTGTCGCTAGCGATTGCACTAATATGGAAAATGATGAAATTATTGCTCATGCTCTTCAAGAAGAACTTTAGCAAGTTGCACTTGTAGAAGCACATGGAACATCTCTTGTAAGTGAAGAACATATGCAAGCATCAGTCGTTGCTCAAGATTGGCTTGGTCCAACAATGAGAGATTTGGATTCAAAACTTGTAGAAAATGAGGGAGTTCATGAAGCAGGCAATGTTGTGGAACTCTCCACCTTATCTTCTAGCATTGAGAATATATCGAAGGTCAAATATGGTCATTGACCTTATGACTTCTCTTCCTCGATGGTGAAGTAGGGAAGAGATTGGACAAAATGGTCCCCGCTCCTCATGTTCCTAGAATTAATGGAGAAATTCCTTCTTTTGATGAAGCTACATTAGATCATGAAAGGTTTTTTGAGAGGTTGAAGCTGTATGATTTAGTTGAACTTAAGGTTCTAGGAGATGGTACTCGGTTTGATCACTATCGATCAATTCTATGGTCATTGAACACCCAAGTTTGTAAGATAATAAGTTGTCGACCGACTTAAGTCCCACCGACATCTATGAAGGTTTCAAGACCCTATTAATGGCTGAGAAAAAAAATGTGAAAATACATATATGCTTGCATCTCTTTTTACATGTTTCAAGACCCCACTAATGCCCTATAGGGTGTAGCGGGTGTGGGAAAATGTGATTGTGAAAATACATATATGCTTGCATCTCTTTTTGTAGGTTTAAAAACCCCACTAATGCCCCATAGAGCATTCGGTGCAAGATATTTTAGTCCATGAAGCCACTCTATGCTCAATAGGATGTATCGAGCAAGCCAAACAAATTTTTAGATGTCGCTTCGCTAGCCGAAATATTGCTGAAATTTTGTCATACTTTACTTTTTTTTCTAATCACTGTGTTTGGATACCAATGTTGGTTTCAAGACCCCGCTGATGCCCCATAGGGTGTAGCGGGTGTGAAGATGGTTATGGTGTCATAAGACACCACTTGCTATGCTCATTAGGGCATATCAAGTAAGCCAAAACACTCTCGATGTAGCCCCCTATGCGGGGATGACGCCGGGAGGCTGCCAAAATTTTATCAAATTTTTGGACTTAGAAAATAAAATGAAAAAAAAGAGATAATCAAAGAGTTTAAATGGAATTAAATAGAAGACTTAAATTAAAATTTTGAGCATAACAAATGTGAAGTTACAAATGCATAAAATAAACACAAGCGCTTATAGAAAATCTGATAATTTGCTTAGAAACACAACCATACAACTTTTCAATGAGCATAAATATAATCTTTAGTGATGCTTTGAATATAATTGTTCATTTTACTAATTAAAATGGCTTAGAAATCTAAGTCAAGCTTGAAATGATTTTAGAAATTCACCAAATGCTATGAGACCTTTCAATGAACATTTAAGTATTGAAATAATTAAAAAGATTGATAATCCACTTGCAAAGCAGATCAAATGAAATACACAATAACTAAAGTTATTATAACTTATTAGAACAAATTAAAATTAATTTCAATTAAATACATCAAGCTTAGAGAATGGAGATGAAGCTTTCACTTTTCATGGTAAAATCAAACTATAATGGTTGGTTGGCTAGGAAGAGTTAATTGAATATTTTGGCTATATCATATATTTAAATTATCGAAAGAGCATAAACCTTGAGGTTTAGAAAATTTTATGAATAAATAAAATGCAAGTAGAAATATAACATTTTGAGTGTAAATATAAATCTAATCTTGCTCCACAAATACCAGATCACAATTCTTTGTACAAGCGGAGAGTGATACTAAACTAAATCTTTGCATGAATGAAGGAGCTTTCCATTAAAAAGGAACTTCATTCTAAATTATGATTTTCAAAATCAACGAAATCACTAATTAGGTAAAATTATCTAAGCTATAAATACGTGCATGTGCTTGGACATAGAGATTTAAAGTATGAATTTTAATGTTTGAAAAGGTTACACAGGCTAAATTAGAATCAATTAAATATTAATTCAAAAAATCTAATAAGATATTAGATCAATTTACTTCTTCTTAGATTGACACATCGTATAAGCGAACAGAAGGCGTTAATTAAGCAATTCTTAAAATACACCCGCATGGGCCCCAACACTATACTGAATGTTTAAATTAAAGTGTCTGAGTATGTTGCGCGGGTTGCATCTCGATTTAGTCTTGGGGCGGGTCAAGTTAAAAACTTAAAAATGTTATAATGAGTTCAAATCGTGAAATAAAGCTAATTACGTCATGTGACTAGATCTAATCTTCTATTGAGCTAAATAGAGTCGATAGGATATAAAGTTCTCAAATATATTTGATTCAATCAATTAACTACCCCAATGATGGCTGTGTTGAATGGTGATTTCAACCGAAAGAGACACTTCCATCAAAATGTGATTCTATTTTTAAATCAAATTAACTCAAATCAAGTATTAATCTAAAAATTCTTAAATAAAATTTTATCATTAAAAACTTAAAGCAAAACTCAATCTATCCATAATTGTTTGTTGAGGTGACAAATTAAGAAAACTCTAGCCAGGAGCAATATCAAATCAAGTATTTTATGTTCTCTCAATCAATCTCTCATGCGATGGGGCGTGGCCCATGTCCTCGATGGCCGTAGGTTTCAGATGATCTGATTATGACCAGAGTCCTTTGATGGTGCATTGAGTAAGTCTCGATTATATTACGATGTAGCATTGCTCCCAATGGCTCGCCCTTTGAGTTGTGAATCATAGAGTATACTTGATAGAGAACAACCTAAATTAGGAAGACTTAAGATTATCTCCTTAGACAACACCACCCAAGTCTACAAGATTTCTCTTGGATGTGTTGTAAGAATCTGGTGGTTGAATTCCTCTCTAAGTAGACTAGGGACCACGATGGCCCGGGATGACATAACCATGGGATCTAGGCCAAGCACGTCATCATTCCCCCAACCATCAAGTTTAAGCTGAAATGATGAATTTTATAATCTAAATTTTAAACTCCACATGCTGCTAATATACGCTACACATTTAGCGATATAACGACTAGCCTTAATTGAAAGTTCTCTCTCACTTATTGAGATGGGTAATTAACTATAGAAGCATGCGCCTATAGGAAACCTGGAACCAAATCTAAAGTCTTCACAAAATGAAGGCAAAATCTCTGGGTAGTGTCTTATCTACTATCTCATATGCCTTCTAAAAATTACATCGATACTTTAAACCATCACTCTCTTCAATTCAATTTATCGAGAGGTCGATGGAGAATTTTTGGAGCCCACATATAAAGGTTCAAATAATAATTGAACTAAACATAAATGAACATATACACATGCTTTCCATCTTAAGAACTTAGGCATTTACACACACTTTTTTTTTGTTTACCAAAATTTTTGACCTCGACATCATCCCTTATGGGCTACTTTGGCCTTCCCACCACGCCAAGAAAGGTGTGCATGGTAGGTGTCGTAAGACACCATGTTCAAAAAGTTATTTACCCACTACACCAAGAAAGGCATGCATGGGTACACAACAAACATTTCTTGCGTTGGAACAAAGTACTTATATTATAAAAAAAAATTTCCCTACCACATTGGAATAATGTGAGCAGGTACTTCTCACAATAGATTTCCCTCTCACGTTGGAATAATGTGAACAGATACTTATCACAACAGATTTCCTTGCACGTTGGAATAATGTGAATATGTACTTATCACAACAAATTTTTCTGCCACATTGGAACAACGTGAATAAGTACTTATCACAACAAATTTCTCTGTCATGTTGGAACAACGTGATTAGGTACTTATAGCACAGTTTCTCCGCCATATTGAAATAATGTGAACGGGTACTTATGACAAAGCATATTTAGAAACTTGCATTTGCATGTAAAATTTGTTTGATATAAATCTTATCATACCATATAAAAAAATAACATACTCAAATGAAGCATAACATAAGACAAACACCAAAACCATATACTTTTAACTTTATATTAGTTTTTTCATTGACAATAAGAAATTTATGAACTTATTCAAATGATTCCACTTTGATCAATCAAAGGGTGTCATTTTGGATTCATGCAATGAGGTTTTGTCTTACCTTTTCTTTTTATACCTCTACTTGCATATGACACATTTATGTTAAACAAAGTAGAGAGTAGTAATTTCATATTTGATCAAAAGAGAACTACATAATCAATGTGATTCAAGTAAAGATAAAATTTGATATGAACACATGATCACAAACTGTTTTAAATGAAGCACAACAATTATTTCAAATTTTATGTGATAGAGCGTAAATCTAAAATCTCATATTTTGGCTAAAATATGCTCATATGATAATAAAATTCAAATAGAACCCAAGCCAAGTACTTGCCCAAGAATAGAGACATGATGAATTTAAATTCAACCCTTCCACTAGGCTAGATAAACTTTCCATATTCCAAAATCCCCACAAGTGAAACAGGGTAATTGCATCAAGTCACAAAAGCTTTCCAATTCCATGTTAATTTAGAAATATAGATTCAACATTTGAAACCAATTATGATTGGATGAAAGGAAAGCAAAGCCAAAGAGGGATTTTATTCCTCTCTTCTCTCTTTTTTTTTAAAAAAAAAACTTTAATCACATGAATCATAAAGGGAATATTTGTATGCCAATAAACTCAAATGATGTCAAAATCTATCTTTATCAACATTAGCCAATAGTGATAAGGAAGTAAGTACACATGCTAACCTCATATATATAAACTTGCATGACTTTAAGTAATCCAATAGTGGAAAGGGATAAGGAGAAGGCAAGGCAAACACATATGCTAAACTCATCACCACAACTCTAGAAATTTCAAATTTAAACAAATGTCTATTTGATAATCCCACTTTAACATTGCCAAATAGTAAAAAGAGACAAATAAAAAGTAAGGAAATCAATCATGCCAAGCCTTAACACAAATCTGAAATTTTTTTGGATTTAGTCAAATGATCATTTGTGTGATAATAGATTGTCAAGCCTTAGAAAGAGCCAAAAAAAAAAAAACTACAGTAACTTCATACAAGCAATAAGCCTATCGATTTCCTTTTCGTTTTACTCAAGCATTCAAATAGTAAATTGGAACATGAAAAGAGAAGAAAATTTACAAATAGGTTAGGGTTTGAGCCACACAATTCTAAACCCATTTTGCATGCTTCCAATTGTATTTTAGGAATATAGAAGAGACTTAGCAACTGTCAATCCCTCTCAAACAACAAACTGATATATAAAAAGAAGAGACAATTTGTAAATAACTTAAGGTTTGAACCACACAACATCTCTAAACCCATTTCCATACTTCCAATTTCATTTTATACATATAAGAAAGACTTAGCAAGTGTCAACCCCTCGAAATGGCAAAATTGAAGCATAAAAAGAGAAATAAACTTGCACATAACTTAGGGTTTGAGCCACACAACCTCTCAAATCCTATTTCAGATTTTGGATTTCATTCTAACATGTGAAAGAGGCATAACAAATGTAATTTCATCTATGGAAAATCATTTCAAGTAAGGTAGAAGCATGAAAATCCATAGTTAATAAAAAATAACATGAGATTTGGGCCATACATCATCCTAAATCTTTGAATAGAAACTCCAATATCATGTTAAGCATGAAAAAGAGGAGATTCGGCAAATCATGCTCTCCAAATGAAACCAAATGTATAAAACATGCTTAGAGTTAGATAGAGACGACCTGGAGGTGTTGATTTACAAGAGAGGAATGGGTAGAAAGGGTTTCGACGAATAGGGTCGATTAGGTGACGGTCAAATTGAGTGTTTAGAATCGATTATTGTTCGATTAGGGTTGATCGAGCGATTAGGGTTTGGTTTGCTCGGGAAGTGCAGTCGGCCGAAGGAAGCATAAGCACTGTGGATTGGTTGCTTCAGACGGACAAGAGATAGCCTTGCTCAGCTATGTGGGATGAACGCATGGGAGAGAAGGAGACAAAAGGAAATTGCACAAGAGAGGAGAAACAGAATCATGCAAAGAGGAATGTTGAGGAGAAAGAGTTGCATGCTAATGGGGAGTTTTGCAGTTAGGGATTTATAGCATAAATCTATTGGTTGTTTAAGTGGTGCCCAATAGAAAATAATAGGCGATTGATTCGATTAGTGGGCTTGAGTGGCATGATCAGGATAGAAATTAGAGGGTTTGTACGGCTATTAACTATTTAATTGCATGTTAACGAGATAATAATATTATTATTAATGATTTCAACACCAAATAATGTGAACTTATTCTTTGCACAAAACTCTATCAATATGGATATCAATGTAAGGTATTTTATTTTTTTTTCAAAGCATAGCGGTGTGATCGATTTTGTCGAGTCATTTGACCATTCGGCGGATCGATATGAAATTATACTTAAATTACGCGATGTCACGCTTGAATCGACTGACGTTAGTGTAGACTTTGTTAAATTGATCGTAGGAGATGTTGTTTGATAGATTTTGACATTTCGACGACAACGTCATAGCCATTTTTGTGAACCTAGGTCATTTGGACATCGTCGATGATGATTTGGTTCAAATTATGCTCAATTTTTACGTAATTTCATTTGGGATTAATTTTAATTGACCGATTGCTTATTAATTGGTCCGATCATTTTTTTTAATTATCTCTGATATATTAAACCCAATTGTGAAGTCGATTTCTCAAATCGAGGAAAATTTTTATCAAATATAAATGTGATTAAGAATTTTAAATTTTCCAATTGAGTGTCATTTATTGCTTTTTTCATAAATTTTGCCCTTATTACTTAATTCAATGTGGTGTTTATTTTTGAGATGTGGGATACCACGCAGATCTTAGGGGGTACTTATTGAAGTGATGGGTATGACATTAAGGAATGATGTACTATCTCGAAGATAGAAATCACCACCCTATAATGGACCTAATCACCCAATAAGGACTCTAAGGCATGATGGGTCTTGATATACGAGATCTTTCCCACTTTACATGGAAAAGTAAAGTAGGGTTTATTTTAAGCGGGTTCATTAAGTTCCTATGAGGCAAGCCCATAGTTAATTACATCCCAAGAATGGGAATTCCTTAAGAATACTCTCGATCAAAGTGGACAATTAGGGTCCCTAAAGATTTCAAGGTTAATACTATCAAAAGATTGGCTATTTTAGAAAAACAAATGGGATAGATCAAGGAGAAGATTTATTTTTGGAATTTAAAGGGAGAAAGTAGGAAATGCTCATGATACTAGGAAGCCTAGTGAGCATTCCAATCTACCATATAATTGGGCTTTATATTTTTTGAAATTGAAGAGAATTATTTGAGTTGACATTTTATTAGATTGATAGGGCTTATAATTCCATAATATAAGATTGTGAAAATGCCAAGAGGTGAGGATTTATGCTTGTAGCCGAAGGAAATAACCTCATTCTAAACTAAGGTGCCTTGGTACTAAAAAAGGCACAACCTAAGTCTAAGCTAAAGGTGGGTATTTGATTCACCTCCACAAGAGAGGATGAACCACCCGACTATTGGACTTACAGCCGCTTAGAGTGGCTGCCAACTAACTCCCCCTATGCATTAAATCCATGTAGACAAGTCTTATGCTTTACAAGATGGCCAGGCTGTTGTTTATTTAGAAAGGAGACTAAGTCCTTAAACTCACTCTCTAAGAGACTAGAGCACAAGTGGTATGAATTCATGACTTAATCTAATACAAATTTTATCAAATTTATTTGATTCTTTTAGAATCTTTGTTTTGACACAGGTTATAAGATTTTGTATGCCTAAATGCATGAGAATTTGATTATGGGCCAAATCAAGAGAGAAAGGGGTGTTCTTCCACCAAAGGCTCTCATAGGTTAAGCCTTCATTCTCGGCAAGATGGAAGTCCCCTCTTAACAAGAGTGAAATAATATGACATGCATGATATATACATTCATTCATCCTAAGGGTTGCTAAAAATTTTATTATCTTGATTTAATTCCGCTTTTATGTGAGGTTATGAGTTATTTTAAAATTTTTTAGTTAGTTATAGTGGGATAGAAAATTTAATTTTATCTAAGAGCCTATCGCATCACACATTCAAGCATCAATCATAAAGAAACTATGAAAAATATGTTCTGCATAATCTAAACACAACATCAAATAATTTTATAGACTACCATAAAAGAATAAAAGGCCAATCGTGGGTTCCGTCATTACACCAAAAGAAAAAAAAAAGATGGGTATCCGAGCTCTACCCTTATACAACCTGGACTACAGAAAAATAATACATGTTATGGGGTCTTCTTTTCTTCATTTCTTCCTTCTCTTTCTTTTGATTTGATTTGCTCCAAAGGCATCACAGGGCACCCAGGGACTAAGCCTTGCTCATCCTAATCCCCACACTAATCTAATTCCTAATGCAAAATTTACATCAAAAATGGGAAAAAAGTAAATCTAGTACACACAAAAACAAATGTTAGCTAAACACATACATAACCAAGTTATATAATTTGGACTTAACATACACATGGGTAAGCCCACTGTCTAACATGTGGGTTAAACTTAGGCTAAACACTGCACACAAAGTATTTATATTTTTATTAATGACCCCTTAAGCACCCCAGAAAATATGATTAAAATAATATGACTATATCTCTATGATAACATCCCTAAAATATTACATCACAAAATAACATAACATCATACATACAACACCCAACTTAGCACTAGAAGTGGTGACTTAGTATTCTAATGTGTGTGCTTAAGGCTTGTGTGGCAAGACTTTACTAGGCTTCTTTAGTTTAAGTTTCAATTTGGGTTTGAATTTGTTTAAATTTTACCTTTGGGTGATTTCAATTTAAATGATTTAATGATTTATTTTCATTTTTATTTCACTTTTATTTGGTTAAAATGATGTTTAGGTTTTCAAGAATGAAGAGTAGAATGAATTCCATTTGTAGATGGAACTCACCCTATTCTACATCCTAATTCTAAAGAATCTAAGTATCTTAATTAACCCATTTGAATTTGTGTAATTTATTTGATTTTATTTAGAGCTTAGAATTTGAGTTGGTTTAAGTATTTGATTGATTGATTTTGATTTAGATATTTTGGTTTAATTACATCTTGATAATTCAATATCCTTGATATCCAATAAAGTTTAAGTTTGTTTAAACTCATGTATTTTTGATTGATTAATTTCAGATTAGATGTTTTAGTTTAATTAAATCTTGATAATTCAATATCCTTTTAAATTAATTTTAATTCTTTTTTCTTTATTATATGTGACTTAACTTTATGTTTATTTTAATTTGATTGTGGTTCATTTATTTGTAGTTTGATCGGATTAGATTAATTTTTATTTTGATTTTAATTGGTTTGATTCTTTGTAATTAGATTTTATTTTTAATCACATCCATTTGTCATGTTAATCAAAGTTTGATTTATATTTTGATTTCATACATTGGATAGCTGATTAGTTTATCTTATTTAAGTAAGTTGAAAGATATTTGATTTGATTACATATTAAATTGATGAGAGTCTTTCTTAATTTAATTTAATTTGATTTGATTAGCTTTATTTGTCTATGGGTTTGCTTAGGTTCAATGTGATTATGTGATTAGTTTAATTAGGAAGTGCATTTATGTTAATTATAAAGGTTTGTTTAATTTTGAATTTGGTTTCATATTTGTTTAGACTAATGATGTAATTAATGACTTAATGGTTTAGGTTTAATTTAGGTTTTGATTAGTATTTAATTGCATTTATGTTTGATTAAACTTAGGTTTAATATAATTAATTTAATTAACTTAATTAGTTTATTTAAGAGGCATGATTAATTATTAAATTAAATAAACATTTATTTAATTTTTAATTTGATTTCATATTTATTTAGGATAATGATGTAATTAGTGAGTTAATGATTTAAGTTTAAATTAGGATTTGATTAGCATTTAATTGCATTTTATGTTTGATTAAGCTTAAGTTTAATATGATTAATTTTTAATTAGATGTGTTTAAATTAGTGGATTAATTAGTGTTTGATTTGAATTAATTTTAATTATGAAATTAATTTGGTTTATTAAGATGATGGATTAATTTATTAAGTTTGTTTATTCAATTGGATTAGCTTAAGGGTAATTAGTTTAATTAAGGTGTGTTTGATTATGTTAAATTAAATAAGATTTATTTAATTTAATTATGTAATTAATGACTTAATGATTTGGGTTTAATTTTGGTTTTGATTAGTGTTTAATTGCATCTTAATTATGTTTGATTAAGCTTAAGTTTAATATGATTAATTTGATTAACTTAATTAGTTTACTTGAGGGGTGTGATTATTAAATTTAATTAGGGGTTTGATTTAAGCTTAATTTTAGAGTTAGCTTTAATGTAACTTATTTAAATTAATTTGATTAATTAAGATGATGGATTAATTTATTAAGTTTGGATTAATTAGATGTTTGATTAATTAAGTTTGATTAAGGGTAATTAAATTTTTAAATCATTAGATTAATTAAGGGTTTGTTTAATTAGAGATTAATGACTTAATTTCCCACATGTGAGTGATTTGGTTTAGTTAAGTGTTTTACTTAAGTTTGATTTGATTAAAGGATTATTGTTATTACCATCATTGTTATTAAGTGAATTAATTATTTATTTCATTTCAATTAAATTTGATTATTTATGATTAGAGTTTTATTGATTTGATTCACTTATTATGCTTGTTTGATTTCATTAAAATGTTTGATTTAGTTATTAGGTTGAAAATTTTAAAGGTTAATTAATTATCTTATTCCAAATGGATGTGATTTAATCATATGTTAATAAGTTTACTTTAATTTTATTTGGTTTAATTGATTAGTATTAAATGATTATGTTGAATTTTTATTAATCAATTTGATTTTTTAGTTTATTTAATGATTAATTAGTTTTTATTTATACTCATTAAGAGTTTCATATGATTAAGATTCATACTTAATGTAGGTTTATTTGACCATGTTAAATCTCTATATTAGTTTAATTTTAAGTTTGATTTAAGATTTATCATTTAAGTGAGTTTTATTAGCTTACATAGGTTTAATTATATTTAATTTAATTTCTTCAAAGAATGATATTTTTTCTAATTTGAGGTTTGATTAATGATTGCTTAAGTTCTATTTCATTTTTTTTTAATTTTTGATTTGATATTTAAATTATCTTTAGATTATGTCTTAATTAACTCTTGATTAAACTCTACTCTTAAGTGTTTATTTAGGTTCATTAGATTCAAAGATCACATCATTTTCTTAAGAGTCCTAGATATCAATTGAAGTGATTTAAGCTATTTTTGAAGATTTTTGTAAATTTTTAAATTTTTATTTAATTTATTTTATTAAAATGGACAATATGAACTTCACAATTTAATTTCTCCCAATCCAGAAGTCCTTTTCACATGAAATTTTTATGGTAGGTGTATTTTAACTTTAGTTTCAATCTCTCAAAATTTCAACTTAATAAGATATATATATTTTTGGTTTAATTAATAAAATTTGATTTTTATTAAAACTCAAATTAAGCTCAAAATACTAAGTAAAATTTGGGGATTCTAGGTTTGTTGGATTCCCCTCGAAAAGATAAATCCAACGAGCCCAAATTTGTAATTTTTGGTTATGTTTTTATTTTTTATGAATTTTTGAAGTTTCAAGTGATTTAAATTAATTTTTTTAAAAAATAAAATAAAATCTGGCGTTGGCGTGAGGTTCGACGGAAGGGAAAATGACGTGGCTCACTCACGGACCATCGATTGCGGTGGATGGTCCAGATCGAATGCGTGATTGGCGGTATGAGCCATCCGATCGCGTGTATCGCGCAATCGGACGGTTTAGATCACATCAGCGTCCGAGAGGCTCAAGATCCGCGGATCAAGCATCCAATCCGAAGCGGGGATCGAGCGACATGTAGCCTCATGATGAATAGTTTTTTTTTGGAAAAAATAAGTTTCTAAGCCAAAACTTATCCAAATGGACATTTTATGCTTTACAAAAAAATTTTGTTTTCTAATTGGGATGATTTAAAATAAAATCGAGATTATAGAAAATTTCTTAAATCAAGAAAATTAACACACAAAATGTGAAATTAAGTTTGGTTTGCAAAATTTACCTCGTTGGGGATGGTTTTGGTGAAGATCGAGCAAACTCAGGTATGTGAGGAAGCTTTGGAATGATCTTTAGCCTTGCTCCATCATCTTTTCGATGTTTTCGTCCTGAAGAGCAATTATTTGTATTTTTGAGCTCAAAAATGACTCAAAGAAGTGAGTGATGAGTTCCTTTTTGCTTTGAGGAGCTTTTGAGGGCTTAATGGTGGTAGGAAGAAGAGATCTAAAGCCTCATCTCTCTCTCCTTTTATAATGGCCAAAAATTTAATATTTTTTGAATTTTTTGGCTCCAAATTGATTGCCATCTTGCTTAGGGTGGTTGGGTGGATGATCAATTGATTGAGGACTTTGAATTTTTGCTCCAAAGTCCTCTCTTTTACATATGATCACATTAAATGCAAATGTTGGGGAGGAGTTAAGTGCATGTGATGGGGAGAATTAAATGAGGTTGGGTGGAATCCTATGTGGGGATGATCCATGAGGGATTTAAATGGGTTGGGTTGGTTTTGGGCTGATCCCAAATAGTTTGGGTGGGTTTGATCCCAATGTCTTAGTTTTGAGATTTGGCCCAATTTGGGTCATATGGGTCATATTGGGTCAAATTATTTGAAAATTGGCCAAATTAGTTTGGGTTATGGGTTGATTCATGTTCAATTGGCTGAAGATGAATGTGGTCTTTGGTTTGAATTAATTTAGATTTAATTTGGATTTAGGCCAAATTGACCCTTTAGATTTTGGGCTAGGTTGGGTCAAGTTGACCAATTGGGCTCGATTGAAATTATATGTTTAATTATGGCTTTGGTCAAGTTCAATAATCAATTTGGAATGAACTTGAGCCATTGGTTGCAATTAATTTGGGTTAGATCATGATTTGACCCGATTTGGTCCTTTAGGCCAATTTGGGTAAATTTGGATCAAATGGCCATTTGGGCTTGGTTTGGCCCAATTGATTACATCATCTAATGATCAATCATGGTAGAATATTTTGGTGAGCTTGGTTCAATCCAATTTGGGTTGGATTAGGCGTTGGCTCAAATGGGTCCTTTAGGTCACTTTGGGTCAAGTGGACTGGGTGTTTGGTTTGGTTTTGGTTTGATTCAAGTTTAGTTGAACTTATATATGAGCCTTAGGTGAAATATAAATTCACGACAATCAATTTGGAGTCCAATAGTTTTGGCTCAATTAAAATTTTAAGTCAAAAGGGCTAAGTTGACTTGACTTGAATTTGGTTTTGATGATTGTAGGTTTTTTTATATTTGGATAAATGATCAATGAATGATTGATTCAAGAAAATTCATTAGTTTTGACTTGATTTGGATAGAATTTGGCTAAGTCCAAAGAATTGGCTTAAGCAGATTGAGTTTGGATTTGATTTTGATATAGTTTTGGTCATTTGAATTTGGATTTCATTTATATTTGTGAATATAAATGAAGGAATAAGTAATTTATAAAGAGATTATTGAGTTTGATTTGATTTAAAAGGAGTTTTGGCTAAACTTATGAATGTGGTTCATATGGCTTAGGAAGAGGTCTTAGGATTTTGATTTTGGGTTTCAATCATTTGGAGTAAAATTTGAAATTATATTTGAATTTGAATTTGAATTTGAGATTTGGTTTGAGAATTGAATCAGGTTTGATTTGAGAAAGTGTATCTAGATTGGGTTTAGGCTATGATGGGTAATTTCCTTAAGACTTAAAAGGCAAACCTAATCTTATGATTAACACTTCTCAGTCTCTAGGCTTAGGTTAAGTGTTCACCTAATCACTAGATGTGTCTTATGACTAAAGAAATCTTAGTGTCTAGAAGATTCTAAGTCTAAAGAGGTGGGGTTGAGCTCACTCAAAAGTGAGGTCAACAAAGGTCCCCAATAGGTGTGGTGTAGTGACAAGGCACACCTATTAGTGTTGATCGAAATGATCAACATCCAAAAGAACAAACAACAGTGATCTATACATACGAAAGAAGATAGAATCACAATCTTAGTGCGATAGCTCTCTTTTATGCGGGCATAAGAGAGCAAGAAGAATCGAGGGTTGAGTACATGAACCTTCCACTTGGGAAGAGTTCAAGTTATCCGGGATATGAGTTTGATTGTGAATATGATTAGTTTGGGTGTGTATCTAGATTGAGTACATGAACCTTCCACTTGTGAAATAGGTTCAAAGTTATTAGTTGGGGATAAAATTGATTGGATTTCTTTGATTTGTTTGATTAGACTCTCCACTAGGGAGGTTGGTTTAATTTGTTATGGCTCCTGGGAGAAGGGTTCTAGATTGAGGGCATATCCAGGGGATGTACACTGATTGAATTTGTTTGATTTAGATCTAAGCTCTGGGGAGGAATTTGATTTGACCACTTTGGGGAGAAATTTGGTTTGCAATATGTTTAATTTGACTCCACTTTGGGGAGGTTGGTTTTGAATTTATTTTATTATGGACCTATTGGGTGTGTGATGGATTACACTAAGAAGGAGCCATGGCCTTGTCTTAGATTTATAAGGGTAGTCTACGCCATAAGGTAGGACTATCCGACCTAAGGGTTGCCTTTGGTGCTGCAACTGTCTTGGAAGAAAGCATAGCGACTTACATCTTCCAAAGTAGGGATCGGGTTGGGGTGATATGGATAGCAGATCCTACTAAGCGATTCTTGAGTGGCGGTTGGGGTCTTACCTCAACTCAAGAGTAGTCCTGATGATTAATTTGATTTATATTAATTTAATTTAATTCGGTGTGTTATGTTGTGGACACTGTTGGCGTCGATGGCGAGAAGGAGCTATGTGGCGACTTGATTTACAATCCAAAGGGGTAGTCTACCCCACAAGGTAGGACTATCCAGCAAGGTTGTCTTTTTATTGCAATACTAGAAAAAATGTAGTAGACTTACATCTTCCAAAGTAGGGATCAGCCGTTGAGGTGATCTATTGATGGCTCAATAGGTCAATCCCGACCTAGGGTGACTATTTGAGCGAATGCCGCTGTAGACTCATATCAACTCGACAATAGTCAAAATTAATTTAATTTTAGATGGACCTTGCCGGTGTGCGATGGACCTACTAAGAAGGAGCTAATATCAGCTTAGACTTATCTTAGGTTTACAAATCCAAAGGGATAGTCTACCCGTAGACTAACTTTAAGGGGTGCCATTCGGTTTGCAATGGTCAAGTTAGGAAGAAAGTGTGGACTCACATCTTCTAAATAAGAACCAGGGTGATGATCGTGCAAATCGAGCTGACCATCGGTTCGATCGTCTTTGGAAAGAATGCGTAATAGACTTATATCTTTCAAAGCAAGATGATGTAACTCGTTGGTGGGCACAACAAGTTGAACGACAAGGCGGTAGTGGCGCTTGATCTTACCTCAAGTAGTCTGATGATTAATTTGATTTGATTTAATTTAATTTTGTGTGTTATATTATGGACCTGTTGCGATGGACCCACTCTAAAGCTATGTGGCCTATCTGTCAGATTTATAAGTCCAAAGGTAGTCTACTAGCCCAGGTAGGACTATCCATCAGGGTTGCCTGTGCAACGATACTAGGAAAGCAAAATGCGGTCATCTCTTCAAAGTAGGGATCACGTTGGGTGATATCGATGGCATGATCAATCGACTTAGGAACTGAGCAAATGCTATGGACTCATATCGACTCAAGAATAGTCAATTAATTTAATTTTAGATGGACCTGTTGGTGTGCGATGGATCTACTAAGGAGCTATGCTCGAGATCTTAGATTTACAAATCCAAGGGATAGTCTACGGCCGTTAGAGAACTAACCAACTAAGGGGTATCTTTTTGGTTTGCAATGGTCAGTTAGGGAAGAAAGCGAGGACTCACATCTTCTAAACAAAGAACCATTGGGGTGATTGGTTGCTAGCGAATAAGGTTCATCGGTTTGCAATGATGTCTTTGAGAAGAATGTAATAGACTTATATCTTTCAAAGCAAAGATGACGGGGTAACTTCGTTGGTGGCATAACAAGTTGAACTGGGGTGACTCGAGAGTCGCAGGGGACTTATCTCAACTCAAAGTAGTTAGGCAATTCTTAGGAGTTTTGCGTGCCTAAATAGGATGTCGGCAGGAAAGGGGCCACTGGGGGCTTGAATTCTTAATCCACAAGCAAATTAATTTTGTTTATTTGTTTAGTTTATTTTAATGTGGACCCTGTTGGTTTGCGAGAGATCAAACTAAGAAGAAACTTATATCAGTCTAGACCTATCTCAGATTTATTGAACCAAGGGAGAATCCGCGCATCCGCTGAACAAATTCTCCAACCACAGGGTTGGCTACTGGAAAATGAGGACCGTCCAATCTAAAAGTAACCCTGATAGTGTCTAAATGGTGTCACAAAGGATGTGATCCAAATAGAATGCCCGCAGGGGATGGGGCCACTAAAGGATTAATCCAATACCTTGGAGAAGATAACATGGCTTGTCATATATCAAATAGGTATTCAGTGGCCAACTCAAGGAGAAAGCATAGAGACTCACATCACCAGAGTGGTGTGTATCCAAGGGTGGTCATTGTCGACATAACATCAATCAACCAGACTTGTTGTTTGCAATGTCGGTCTAGAAAGAAGGTGTGTAGGCTTACATCTCTCTAAAGTGAAACTGATCACCGGGATAGTCTGTCTCCAGCTCGACAGGGGTCATCCGACCTAGGGAGACTACTAAAAGAGTAGTATTATGTAAGGACTAGACCCAAGCTTAAAGTAGTCAAAAGAAAGGCTGGGACTTATCCTAAACCTCAAATATACCCGACCTAGTAAATACATATTAGTTAGTCCAAGAAGAAAGCGTGTAGACTTACATCCTCTTAAACAAAGTCAACATAGGGTAGCTTACCGACTGTGCAGTAAGACCTACCAAACTAACAAAGTGCTTGTCGATTTGCAATGGCCAAGTTAGAAAGAAAGCGCAGGGATTCACATCCTCCAACAAACGACCATTGGGGTGACATACTAGCGAGGTGGCATGTAAACCCGACTATGAAAGAATGAGCGTCAGGGCTTACTCCCACATCAAAATATCTGAGACAAAGATATATATTTATTTGTGTGTGAAAGGGAATAGGATGCGCTTGGGTTTTCTTACACCTACCTAAATACATTGATTCACAAGCAAAGATATTTCTAACATAGAAGAAATAAAATTTGAGATGAAAAGAAGTTTTATTGATAATTATTTTCAAACAAGATTTATGGATAGTATTTCTTTAAGTAAAGCCCATTGATTGGAAGCATGATCTCTCCTTACAATTTATGAGTTGATAAGACCCTCCTTGGTAGACCTTCTCTATGGAATAAGGGCCTTCCCAAGTGGGTTCAAACTTGCATCCTATCTTTCGACGGGCAACAATTGATCTCCTTAAAACTAAAATAAGCTCTCCTACTTGAAAAGCTCTAGGATGGACCAACTTGTTATGAGCTTGAATCATCTTGGCTTTGTATAACTCAAGATTTTGGCATGCGTGGCTCTCCTCCAAACCTTGAGCTCTTCCAACCACAACTTGGCATTACGTGTTATGATTTTGTACCCTTGATCCTTAGTGATGACTTATGGTAGAATGGTTTCAAATCCATACACTAAGGAGAAAGGGGTATTGAGTTGGAGCTATATGTGTGCGGTAGGCCCATAGGCTTCAACTAACTATTCATGCCATCATTTGTTGTCATCAGTCTTCTTATTTGAATGAGTTTGTTGAAGGCTTACGCTAACCCATTCACTTGGATAGTAGATGGTAGAGTACCTCCAATCTATGTTGTGTCTCAAGCTATTGATTTTAGTGCTCTTGAATGCGGTACCATTATCAAATATAATTGTTGAGGCACCCAGAACCTATATAAATATGGTTCACAACTAATTGAGTTGTGACCTCTAAGTGGGATTGCCTCCGCCACTTGGAAAAGTAGTTAGCGACTAGAATGAATCGATGACCTTTGGAAGAAGAGGACCGATCATACCCCAATGTCACCCCAACACTCATGGCCATGAGACCAATGTAGGATGTAGAATATTGGGTGGTTGATGTAGGACCACCGTGTACGACATTGGTGGCATCTCTAGCTACGTCCATGCGGTTTGTGATCATTGATCCTAGTCTCTTGATCTTGGCTTTCATCTTGAGGATTGGTGTGCTCGCATAAACAAGTGTACCTCAATCATGATCTAGGGCTTCGTGTTTGTCCGACAAAACCACATATGATCGAAAAGGCTTGGTAGGTGCTTTAGAGTATAGAAAGGGCTCTCTACGCACTGGTGTTGATTTCTCTTGAGGTAGTTTGCCTATATTTAAATAATCTATGAATGGTTGCCTCCAATCGACTCCTCTCTTTTTTGGCAATGCCAACCTCCCCTTCAAGAGAATCTCTCGATGAGTTCCATATCAATAAGTGATACTTGTATTTTGGACCCTTATTGGAATGGACTCATCTTACGGACATGCCAACTCTTTGGCAAGCTTGGCTAATGCATCATCTCTTGCATTCTCTCCTCGAGGAATCTTGTAGATGATAACCTCTGGGATTTGGGCCAACAATTCTATAGTATACTTGTGAAAATGATTGAGCTTTGGCTTTAGAACTTTGTAGGACCCAACGATTTGGTTGATGACTAATTGAGAATCCCCAAAGCTGTTGATACTTTGAACGCATAATATAATGACTAACTCCAGACCGACAATCAGAGCCTCATATTCAACTTCATTGTTGGTGCATGGATTGGACAGATGATATGAGAATCTCATCACATGTTAGGGTTGGGAAAACTACGCCTTCCATGGGATAGTAAATTATGATTCTTCTCCTCTTTGAGAGGAAGCGCACCATCAAAGTACATCTCCAGTGGTAAACTAATATCCCAAGTTCATGATTTGTTCATGGGAGATCATCATTAAGAGAATTCAGGGAGTGGATGCTCTAAGAAATCATAAGTGTTTGTCCTTTTATGACATGGAAGGTACAAATGTTATGTCAAAGCGAGACAAAATCATGGACCAACGTCTAGATAAGGTCGGTCATGTCAGATATTTGTAGATTGACTCAGATCAAGTTCACCTTATGAGAAAGCATGTAGTCTTTGTCTTTTGGAAGAGATTAAAAAGCTGCTTTTTGGTGGATAGTTTACCGTAGGATTAGATGATGATTGAGATAATAGAGCATTCTCTTTCCCTTCATCATTGGTTTGAGCCAACAAAGTGCAAGGAGTCATCTAATGCACGGTATATATATGGCGGCTTGCGGGGACAGAGCTGCGGTGCATCAAATATTGCTTGATGTCTTTGAAAGCATGCTGGCACTTGTCATCCTATTTGAACTTGGCATCCTTTTTAGTAGGTGCTGAGAATGGTTGGCATCTTCCTAGTTGGAAATGAAGCATGTTAGATATACTAATTGCCATTGGAATGACTTGAGTTGTGTTAGGCTTTTAGGGGGTGGCATTTCTAGTACCGCTTTAATCTTTTCCAGATCGATTTCAATTCCCCGGTGTCGGACAACAAACCCAAGGAATTTCCTCAAAGCTACTTTAAATGCACACTTCAGGGGTTCATTTTGAGGTTGCATTATCTTAACTGTTAAAAAATTGCTCTCAAGTTAAAGAGATGATCTTCCTTTTCTTTGCTTTTGACAATAAGATCATCGATGTAGCATTCAACTTGATGATGAATGAGTTCATCGAAGATTCAAGTCATGGCAGTATGTATATTTTAAGGCGAAAGGCATGACCTTATAATAATAGATTTTGATTGGGGTTGAAAGTGTTTCTTTCATCCTTCGGGGCCATCTTAATTTGGTTGTAGCATGACCCATCCATAAAGGAGAATACTGCATGAGATGAGGCATGTCCATTAGTATAGGAAGTGAAAATTCATCCTTAGGACATGCCTTATTTAGATCCCTAAAATCAATGCATATGCAATTTGACCATTCTTTTCTTAATGCGGGATAGCAGGTAGGATATTTTCTTCCCTAATAAAAGCATCGATCAATTTCTTGATTTTAGAAGTGACTTTGTTGTTCAATGTCTAATGCATGCGTCTGGAGATAGGGATAGGGTTATTAGGTTTATGGTTCGGAATGGATAGCATAATCTCCATAAATTAAACTACATAATTTCTTTTCTTCAAAAAGAGATGATATGTGTTGGTGGATCTTCTTGATTCTAGGTTGATTTCTTTGAGCTCGTCGATGGTTGATCGATCTCCTCTTTGAACTCTGGCAGTGCATCCTTGACTTCAAAGTCATTTGGATTATCTAAGTTTTTAAGCACACCTCCTCATATGAGTTAGCATGATTTGAAAAGAACTATCGATTCCAAATGGTTAGTGATGACTAGCATGTCATCATCATTGGACCCTTATCGAATCTAGATCTTGATTGTGAATGTCTGCATTTGTTGTCCCATAATCTTTCAAAGTAATCCGACCTGTGTTTAGACCAAGCATGTGGAATCAATCCTTTCTTTATTAAATTAAGAACACAAGGTGAGTACCAATCAAAAGGTAATTCTATTAAATCTTTATATGAATCATCCTCAAGTTTTGTATCAGCTTCTTGACTTGAGGATGATGCTCCAAGAACTTATGCTACATTTGTGGAAGACTTAGGGGCTTTTAACTACTAAACCCTCAACTTTTGTGAGAAAGTGGGGTTAGAGCTAAAGTTTCCAACTGATGCCTATTAGTTTCACTTAGAGACTTGGATACACTTATGCTTTGCTTAGAGCTCGGTCTTCATTCTTTTCAGCTAACTATCACTTGCATGGGGATCTGTCTAGAAGTGATAGCTAGTGTAATCATATATGACTCATCTCTCGAACTAGATTCTAAGTCTATATAGATAGTAGGTGTAGTCACTGGTAGGGACATAACTCTATTGGGTGGCCAATAAGGAGGTCTTCCATCTAGGCATGTCTCTGGATCTCTTCCTTCCTGGAGGTGAGTCATCATACCCATATGTTCAAATGGAGTAACAAATGTGGGTGGAATCTAATGTCCTCTACTTTCTCCTCAAGTCTATTTCTCCCTCCCTTTTGTTTTCTTTCTCATTTCCTTTTTCTTTTCTTTTCTTTTTCTTTTCTTTTTTCTTTTCTTTTTTCTTTTCCTTTTCTTTTTCTTTTATTTTTGAACTTTTGCCAAGTTCACGAGAATAGACTTGTTGATTTTGAGGGAGATAGTAGGTCACATCCTCATATATTGACCTCATGAACTATGAATGACTTAAGATCTCCTTTGACATAGTATTCAATCCCTCTCATGAACTTCATACTGCGATGTAGAGAGGATGGAACCATTATTCTCATGTATCCACGTCTCCCAAGCATTGAAAGATGTATCTATAATATGAAACTTGGCGGTAGTCTTCCAATCATTTACTTCTAATGGCAACACTATAGAGCCTAAAGTCCTCTAACCTTGTTCATTGAATCCTCTCAACATCATCCTCTCTTTTGAAAGTTTGGAGATGTCAATCCTCAAGCGAGGGTTTTAGACTCATAATATTCATGCACCATGGTCAACAAGAACTCTGGATATCTGTATCTTCCAACATCCATTAATGTAAGAGAGGTTGTGCTTGGTGTTTCTAAGCAAGTCTTCATCATTGAATGTAACTCTAGAGTGTCCTTTTGAGCTATCCTCTTTAGCTTCGGTTGGCTAAGCATATCTCGGATCAAGAAGAGCCTTGATTAGATTCTCATCTCTTTGGATAAGATAAGGCATCATATATGCTTAACTTAGCTAGAACTTTCTAAGATGTCTAGGACATTGTTGTAGTCAACCTTGGATCCTCCAAGCATATCCATGGGTGGAGCATCTTGTGGAGGCTATCACTCTTTAGAACCAATGATTTGCTTACCCCTTATCACGAGGTGCCACCTAGGAGGTAGAACTTTGCCACCGAAGGTTAACTTGATGACCTCTTGGAAAGAATTTGTGGAAGTTCTACCTTATCAGGTCACTACAACTTCTCATGGGATCATGAGGATGACTCCAAATCAATCTCAAGGGTGAACATGATTTAGAAATGGAAAATTTCTAAATCAAAGAGATCGGAACTAGAGTTATCATTATTATTTTGTAGACTTGGAGAGTTTTCAAGAGGAATAAAATCTAGAGTATCAGAAGTGGACAAGATGTAAGTGAAAGCTTTCTTCATTGATTTCTTCTTAGATGGAGGTACATGATAGAAATCTAATAAAGTAAGCGGGATAAGGGGTATAATGCCCTTGTCCACAGATACAATGCTCCTACTAGCAGAAGAGGAGCTAGTGGAGGAAGGAGTAGTAGCTGCAATGGTGGATGGAGTCTTTGGACTGGACGGTGGTTGTCTTTGCTATCCAGAAGTAAGGTGGCTACTCTTCTGCTGGGTGACATCTTCTTCAAGTTGTCTTTGCAACTTGCAAACCTTTTCTTGTTGGAGGTTTGAGTTACTTTAGCACCAGTAAAGTTGATCTTAGAGACCATTTTTTTAGAGGTTCGAGATAAGGCAATATCCCAACCTTCTTTTGTCTTTGAGAGTGGTATGGTGTCCCTTTCCTTTAATTGCTTCAACTGTTGTTGCTTGATTTTATCTTTTGATATTGAGTCGGAACCCACATTTCAACAATTTTGGTTATGTTGAATGGGATTCAAATTGCATGGAGAGATTTGTAGAATTGAAGGAGAAGCTTTTGCCTTGAATTAATAATTTTTATTTGTCCTTTTGAATTAGATCCCTCATCTAACAAATTTAGGTATGCTAAATGGGGCTCTATTGGAGAGATTTACAATATGAGGAGAGTCTTTGCCATTTGATTTTGATTTAGAACCCATACTCAACTGATTTAGGTAGGTTGGGTGGGGTTCTAAAATTTGAGGAGAGATTTTCTTGGAGATATTTGTGTTTTGTGCATCTTGTTTGAAAATATTGATAGTTTGAAAGACCTTTACTTAGCAAATTTGGGTATGCTAAGAAGAGCTTGTGATTGTGTATTTGAAATATTTTTGATTGTTAAGATTTGATTGTGTCATATTTTGAAAATGAGGCTTTTTACTTAACAAATTTGGTATGTTAAGTAGATGCCACATGTGTTTGATTTGTGTTTGATGATGAGGCTTTCACTTAACAAATTTAGTATGTTAAGTGAAAGTTAAATGTGATTGTGAGATAAATTTGATTTTCTTTGAAGATGGGAGTTCCACTTAACAAATTTGGTATGTTAAATGAAAGCCCCAAATGTGTTTGAGATATGTTTATTTTTTTCTTTGAGAACGAGACTCTCACTTAACAAATCTGGTATATTAAGTGAAAGCTCAAGTGTGGTTGTGAGATAGATTTACTTTTCTTTGAAGATGGGAATTTCACTTAACAAATTTGGTATGTTAAGTGAAAGCCCAAAATTTATTTGAGATATATTTATTTGTCTTTGAGGATGATATTCTCACTTAATAAATTTGGTATGTTAAGTGAAAGATCAAGTGTGGTTTGACATGACAAATTGGATCCTTATTTAAGAAATTTGGTATGTTAAAATAGGGATCAAATGTGTGTTGAAAAGAGACCCTCACTTAACAAATTTAATATGTTAAGTGAAAGTCAAATGTGTTTATGATTTTTAAAATGAAACTTTCACTTAACAAATTTGGTATGTTAAGCGAAAGTCAAATGTGTTATGATTTTTGAAAATGAAACTCTCACTTAACAAATTTGGTATGCTAAGTGAAAGTCAAATGTGATTGTGATTTTGAAAATGAAACTCTCACTTAACATATTTGGTATGTTAAATGAAAGTCAAATGTGTTTATGATTTTTGAAAATTAAACTCTCACTTAACAAATTTGGTATGTTAAGTGAAAGTTTATGATTTTTTTGAAAATGAAACTCTCACTTAACAAATTCGGTATGTTAAGTGAAAATAAAATGTGTTTATGATTTTTTGAAAATGAAACTCTCACTTAACAAATTTGGTATGTTAAGTGAAAGTCAAATTTGTATATGATTTTGATGATGAAACTCTCACTTAACAAATTTGGTATGTTAAGTGAAAGTCAAATGTGTTTATGATGGCTTTTTTTTTGAAAATGAAACGCTCACTTAAGAAATTTAGTATGTTAAGTGAAAGTCAAATGTGTTTATGATTTTTTTTTGAAAATGAAACTCTCACTTAACAAATTTGGTATGTTAAGTGAAAGCCAAATATGTTTATGATTTTTGAAAATGAAACTCTCACTTAACAAATTTGGTATGTTAAGTGAAGGTCAAATGTGTTTATGATTTTGAAATGAAACTCTCACTTAACAAATTTGGCATGTTAAGTGAAAGTCAAATGTGTTTATGATTTTTGAAATAAAATGAAGTTATTTAACAAACTTAGGTATGTTAAATGGAGTTCAATTTGTTCTTATAATTTTCAAAAAGGGGGTTCTCATTTGATATACTTGGGCATGTCAAATGAGTTCCTAATGTGTTTTTGAAGTCCAAGACTTTGGAAAAGAGTTTTATCAGACAAATGCAAATAAAATTCAATTTGCTCTACCTTCTCTAAGGGAAGGGGAACTCCCATTTGACAAATTTGGGTATGTCAAGTGGGGGGTTCAAATATGTCTTGACTTCTCCTTTATGTGTGTATAGTTTATTGCTTTTCAAAAAGAGGGGAAACTTCAACTCTAGCACATGTGAAGTATGCTAAGTGGAGCTTCAGTTTTTATATCATGATTTTATTCAAAAATAGAATCTCCATCCAACAAATTTGAGTGTGTGGGTGGGGATAGCTATTTCCAAAGAAAATGTGTTTTTAAAAAATACATTAAAAATTGTTGATTTTGATTTTTAAAAAGGAACCTCCTTGTAATAATCATAGGATTTGTTAAACGAGATTTGGTTATATGTGTTTTGTGCCTTTATTTGAAAATTTCTTATAAATTTTTGTGTAAAGATCTTTTATTATATGGATTTTAAATGCTTTTGGAAAGACATGTTATTTTGTAGAAGAGTTTTATTTTTTTATTATTCATGGGATGAACCTTGCTTCACCATTAGGATGGTGAAGAGGTTAAAGTCATCTTTTGTTTGATTAATTTTAATTTTCACCTATTGGGGAACCAAGGGATTTTAGACACAGTGAGGTCTTAAAAAAAAATGTGAGCTTTGCTTAAGGATGAAATAAGCTAAGTGCCAACATAAAGAATGATTGTCTCGGGCCTATATAAAATATAAGTCCACTATCAATGCTTGGAGACAATAATTGTCCACTAAAGATGGAGAGAGGAACCCTTCCCAGCGGAGTCGCCAGAAAAATCTGTGGTGTTTATTTTTGAGATGTGGGACGCCACGCAAATATTAAGGGATACTTACTGAAGTGATCAGGTATGACATTAAGGAATGATGTACTCTCTCGAAAGATAAAAATCACTACCCTATAATGGACCTAATCACCCAATAAGGACTCCAGGTATGATGGGTCTTGAATATACCAGATCTCTACTTTACATGGAAAAGTAAAGTAGGGCTTTATTTGGGTTGGGTTAAGTTCCTATGGAGGCAACATATAATTAATGTAAGGAATGAGAATTCTTTAAGAATACTCTTGATTAAAGTAGACAATTATGGTCCCCAAAGATTTCAACATTAAGACTATCAAAGGATTATCTATTTTAGAAAATCAAATGGGATAGATCAAGGAGAAGACTTATTTTTGGAATCCAAAGGGAGAAAGTAGAAAATGCTCAAGATACTAAGAAGCCTAGTGAGCATTTTTAATTTGATTTCATATTTATTTAGGTTAATGATGTAATTAGTGAGTTAATGATTTAAGTTTAAATTAGATTTGATTAGAATTTAATTGCATTTTATGTTTGATTAAGCTTAAGTTTAATATGATTAATAATTGACTTAATTAGTTTATTTAAGTGTGATTAAATTAAGTAGATTAATTAAGTGTTTGATTTGAATTAATTTTAATGTGATTTATAAAATTAATTTAGTTTATTAAGATGATGGATTAATTTATTAAATTTGTTTATTCAATCGGATTAGCTTAAGGGTAATTAGTTTAATTAAGGAGTGCTTTAAGTTAATTATTAAATTAAATAAATATTTATTTAATTCTTAATGATGTAATTAATGAATTAATGATTTGGGTTTAATTTAAGTTTTGATTAGTGTTTAATTGCATCTTAATTATGTTTGATTAAGCTTAGGTTTAATATGATTAATTTGATTAACTTAATTAGTTTACTTGAGGTGTGATTATTAAATTTAATTAGGGGTTTGATTTAAGCTTAATTTTAGAGTTAACTTTAATGTAACTTAATTAGATTAATTTGATTAATTAAGATGATGGATTAATTTATTAAGTTTGCATTAATTAGATGTTTGATTAATTAAGTTTGATTAAGGGTAATTAAATTTTAAATCATTAGATTAATTAGAGTTTGTTTAATTTGAGATTAATGACTTAATTTCCCACATGAATTGGTTTAGTTAAGTGTTTTACTTAAGTTTGATTTGATTAAAGGATTATTGTTATTACCATCATTGTTATTAAGTGAATTAATTGTTTATTTCATTTCAATTAAGTTTGATTATTTATGATTAGAGTTTTATTGATTTGATTCACTTATTATGTTTATTTGATTTCATTAACATGTTTTGATTTAGTTATTAGGTTGAAATATTTAATGGTTAATTAATTATCTTATTCCAAATGGATGTGATTTAATCATATGAGTTTACTTTAATTTTATTTGGTTTAATTGATTAGTATTAAATGATTATGTTGAATTGGTTTATTAATCAATTTGACTTTTTTAGTTTTAATGATTAATTAGTTTAGTTTATTTATACTCATTGGGGTTTTATGATTAAGATTTTTAGTGTATGTTTTGGTTATATTTGACTCATTTCTCTAGATTTATTTAATTTTAAGTTTGATTTAAGATTTAATCATTTAATTGAGTTTTATTAACTTAAATATATTTAATCATTTAATTTAATTTTCTAGAATGATATTTTTCTGATTTGAGGTTTGATTAATGATGGCTTAAGTTCTATTTCATTTTTTTTATTTTTGATCTGATATTTAAATTATCTTTAGATTATATTTTAATTAACTCCTTAATTGATTAAACTCTACTCTTAAGTGTTTGTTTGGGGTTCATTAGGATTCAGAAGATCACATTATTTTTTAAGAGTCCTAGATGTCAATTGAAGTGATTTAAGCCATTTTGAAGATTTCTGTAAATTTTTGAATTTTTATTTGATTTATTTTATTAAAATGGATAATTTGAACTTCAAAATTTAATTTCTCCCAATCCAGAACTCCTTTTCACTTGAAATTTTTATGGTATGTGTGTTTTAACTTTAATACCTGAAAATTTTAACTTAATATGATATATATGTTTAGTTTATTTAATGAAATTTAATTTTTACTAAAACTTAGATTAAGCTCAAAAAACTAAGTAAAATTTGAGGATTTTGGGTTTTTTGGATTCCTCTCGGAAACACGAATCTAACGAGCCCATTTTGTAATTTGTGGTTAAGTATTTTATTTTTTATGAATTTTTGAAGTTTCAGGTGATTTAAATTAATTTTTTTTTTAAAAAAATCTGGCCGTGATATCGCTGGGAAGGAAAACGAATCATAGTTACTTTGGATGGTAGATCGCCGTCAGATCCGTGATCTAGAGACCATCGATCACGATCGATCGATCTGGCCGTTTGATCTCTTGAAGCATCCGGCCGGTGGTGCAATAATGATGAATAGTGAAAATAACATTGTCTTGGAAAAAATGAGGGTTTCTAAGCCAGAATTTATCCAAATGGACCCATTTTTGCGCCATTTGCGCTGAAAAAAAAATTCTATTTTCTAATTGGGATGATTTAAAGTAAAAATGAGGGATTATCTAGGGGAAATTCCTAAAATTGCAAGAAAATTAATACAAAATATGCGAAATCCTAAGGCCGGATACGGTTTGGCAAAATTTTCCTCATCAGGGATGGTTTTCGGTGGCGGTGAAGATTCGAGCAAACTCCTAGGTATGTGAGAAAGATTTGGAGTGATCTTTAGCCCTTGCTTCCCTTCAAAATATCATCTTCTTCGATGTTTACTGTCGCCTTGTTGGAAGAGCAATTATTTATATTTTTGAGCTTAAAAATGGCTCAAAGAGGTGGGGGATGGGTTCCTTTTTTTTGCTTTGGAGAGCTTTTGGGGTTGAATCATGGTGGGAAGAAGAGATCTAAAGCCTCATCTCCCCCTCCTTTTACATTGGCCGAAAATCTAATATTTTTTTGAATTTTTTGGCTCCAAATTGATTGGCATCTTGCTTGGGGGTGGTTGGAGTGGATAATAGATTGATTGAGGACTTTGGGGCTTTACTCCAAAGTCCTCTCTTATTGCCATATGATCAACCCTATTCAATGCAAATGTTGGGGAGGAGTTAAGTGCATGTGATGGGAGAGAATTAAATGAGGTTGGGTGGAATCCTATGTGGGGGAGGATCCATGAGGGATTTAAATGGGTTGGGTTGGTTTGGGCTGATCCCAAATGGGTTTGGGTCGGGTTTGATCAGCCCCCAATGGGTTTTGGCTTGGTTTCAAGGGATTTGGTCTATTTGGGTCATATGGGTCATATTGGATCAAATTGACCCATTTGACCAAAATTGACCAAATTAGCTTGGGTTATGAGTTGATTCATGTTAAATTGGATAATTGAAGATAAATGTGGTCTTTGGTTTGAATTAATTTGGATTTAATTTGGATTTAGGCCAAATTGACCATTTAGGCTAATTTGGGCTAGGTTGGGTCAACTTGACTAATTGGGCTCAATTGATCAAATTGGGTTTAATTATGGCTTTGGTCAAGTTCAATAATCAATTTGGAATGAACTTGAGCCATTGGTTAATCAATTTAGATCATGATTTGAGTCCTTTAATTTGGGTCAATTTGATCAAATTAGTGATTGGTTTGGCCCAATTGATTTGATCATCCTAGGGTGATCAATAATCATGGTAGAAGATTTTGAGCTTGGTTTAATCCAATTTAGGCGTTAGCTCAAATGTATCCTTTAGGTCACTTTGGGTCAAGTGGACTAAGTGGGTCAATTAGTTTGGTTTTGGTTTGATTCAAGTTTAGTTGAACTTTTCAATGAAATTTAGGTCAAAACCAAATTCAAGTTTTAAGTCAAAGAACTTGACTTGAATTTGATTTGATGATTGTAGGTTTTATTTATATTTGGATAAATAATCGAATGAATGATTGATTCAATAGAAAATTCATTAATTTTGACTTGGTTTGGATAGAATTTGGCTAAGTCCAAAGAATTGGCTTAAGGGCTTAGATTGAGTTTGAATTTTATTTTCGATATAGTTTTGATCATTTGAATTTGGATTTCATTTATGTTTGTGAATATAAATGAAGGAATAATTGATTTATAAAGAAATCAATTGAGTTTGATTTGATCTAAAGGCAGTTTTGGCTAAGCTTATGAATGTGGTTCATATGGCTTAGGAAGGGTCTTAGATTTGAATTTGATTTTGGATTTTCATTTGGAGTAAAATTTGGAATTATATTTGAATTTGAATTTGAGATTTGGTTTGAGAATTGAATCTAGGTTTGATTTGAGAGAAAGTGTATCTAGATTGGGTTTAGGCTATAGGATAGGTAACTTCATTAAGACCTAAGGCAAAGCCTAATCTTATGATTAACACTTCTAAGTCTCTAGGCTTAGGTTAAGTGCTCACCTAATGACTAGATGTGTCTTATGACTATGGAAATCTTAGTGTCTAGAAGATTCCTATGTCTAAGAGGGTGGGGTTGGGAGTTCACTCCAAAAGTGAGGTCAACATTCAAGTTATGGAATATATGTGGGTCAAAAATGCCCCAACAAACAAGGTTTGCATATGGAGGCGGAGTGTTTGTTGCACACTAGTTGACTTTCCCCTTTTTTGTAGGATTCATTTGGCCTCTATTACATCCTCATAAATTGATTTATTTTTTTTCTCATAGATACGAAATTTTTATTTTTATTTAAGCACATGATGAGCATTTCTCTTTTTTTTGGTTTTTTGGCTTTATTATATATATATATATATATATATACTTGCACATATATAGATACTTGCTTCATGTGACTCCTTACCAGAAGATGTTCAACTAGAGGAGATCATTAGACTTGTCGTCTGAGGAGCCTACCGATGATGCCATATGGTCTATCATCGACTCTCACGATCCTCGCGGGAATGTGGATATTTTGGACAGACTAAAGCAACATTACAAGGACGTGACATATTTTAGAATTTCTTTACCCGTTCTCCTATCCTTCCAGACTGTTTCGAGGAATCTATTGAATTTGAGAATTCTTTAGAGTGGGTGACCACCATTAAACTGAAGTGTGGTGAATACAATCCTTTGGACAGTACTCTTGATCAGGTAAGCTATGGGTTGTGCGAAATTCTTCAACCAACTACCGATATCATTGAGCAAATGGGGCAATCATGACTACTTAGTCATCGCCAATTGCAATCTATTTCATTAGAATGGCCTTGAGATTTTCCTCCGGGATTCATAGTCTGAGGGTATGTCAGGCTATATTCTTCGAGCTCATAAGTATACTCTACAGGCAACCAAAGTTTACAGGGCGATTTATGCCTCTATGTATGATTTTGGAAATATTCCCTCTACATGGATAAGATGCCTGATTGAATTCTAGGATACTGGGAACAACACCTATTAGGTCAGGCCAGAAGAATTGACCATTACATTGAACGATCTACAGGCACTATCAGGCCTTCCGGTCTGTGGTAGCCGCTATGAAGAATGTAATCCTTTTGATAGCAAAATCTTTCTTAGACAACCCTCTGCAGATGGGAACAGGCGGGGGAGGATGAATTTGCCTTTAGTTTACCTTGAGTTGCTCAGCCATTACCGGTGAACTTATGAAGCTGCTGGGATACCTATGCGTTTGTGAGCAACCATGCCTATGGATGTTTGGATCTATAGCTTCTTGGGAGAAGATAACTTACTACCGCTTTTGGCTCTATTATATGACCTTTTCAAGATGAGCGTATAGTTTGGTAGGTACTTGTCAGAGAAAATTGTTGAGCTTTCCTTGTCACCTGGATATTTTTCTCCATCACATCCAGGTATGGACAAGGACTTATTTCTAACTGGGTTTTTGGTTACTTGGTTGTACACTTTCATTATTACCAATCGAGGATCTATTCACTGGTACTTTGTTGGTAGGATTTCCCAAGGTGAACATCTTTCCTTGGCTCCCTCTTCTAGAGTATATAGAGTATTGAAGATTATTTGGTAGTTCACTCTCGAGCTACCAGTGGATTCACGCTTGGTTCATGGGGTGTTTGCTTGTCTGGAATTCCCTTCATACTTCTTGGAGAGAAGCTATCCTATAGTTATGCAGTTGTCACAAGCCTCTTCCACCTTGGAGCGTGAAAGGGTACGCTTATTTTTCTTTGCTCCTCACTTAGTCATTGATAGATTTAACCTCATCCATCAATTCAAAGTTGCAAGTTTGCCTCTTAGCCTGAGAGAGGTTGATATTATGGATAGAGTTGAACACAAAGGCATGTGTACCTTAGTTCATAATGGTCTATTCTTGCCAATAGCAAAGTACTTTGTCAACATGCATCCCAGTTGGTTGTATTATCGATCATGTTGTTAGGTTATCTTTGAAGGATATCAACCTAACCGGGCGGCCCGATAATTTGGATTTTCGCAGGCTACCACCTATGAAGGGAATCCTTTCATTCCAGGTGTCACTGATGCTCGTCAGATGGATGATGTTCCCATCGAGACTAGATTATTCTCAGCTTCTTTCAATCA
>CM038217.1:162028663-162135340 GCA_021442155.1 Cymbidium sinense | reverse complement strand
CCAATACACATCTTATCTTATCATCATACAAGCTTATATTTATAACTAGCATCACTTCATTTTATAATCTTTGATTTATAGGTTTTAAGAAATAATATTTAGTTTAATAGTGATAATAGCCACTCAAATTCTTAATTTTAGCCAACACATGCAATTTGACATAAAAAGAAATATTTTACTTAATTAATTTTTAAAATAAATGAATGCATGATTTCATATGGCAAATAATATTTAGCATGATTGGAAAGAAATAGAGGAATGTAAGCACATGACTTCATTCACCCTAATTAATTCCTAAGGACAATCATATAAAATAAGATCATTTAAAATAAATCAAAATTCTTTAAGGAGATTTTTATCTTTGAATTTGATTTGACTTAGGAAATATGAGAAGGGTTTGCTAGTCCTAACTCATTCCCCCTTTGGGTGAATTATTTGGTTTAATTTAGAATAATTAGGTTGATTTTATGTTTTGATTAGGTTAAGATATGAATTAAATCTATTAATTATCCATTACCTATACCACTTTAACATAATTATCCAAGTAATTATGAGCCAACATATGATATGCAACCATATGGAAATTAAATCAGTAATGCACTTAAGAAATGAAGGGGTCTAATGCTATTGGCTCACAACTATTAGTTAATTAAGCTAAAGGGTTTGATTAAGTACTTTTATAACCTTCCTACACATGTAGTTTGATTATAATTTCCTTTGGAATTCTCTTAGGTTATTGAACACCTAAGAATCTACCCAAAAATTGAATGATTGAGTTCTAGAATGATATAGTTTTGAGTTTGATTAATTAAATTATTTAAGAAGTGATTAAGCCATTAATTAGTTGCAAATTGATTAAGTGTTATCCAAATGAAATAAACTTAGGGGAAACGATTAGAGAAGAGGTCCTAATCTCATTCCGTATGTCCATTCATTATTTCATAATGATTAGTCAACTTAATTTATGGATTCATTACTTTTTAACATGCTAATTAATCATTTAATTAATTGAGAGAGATTAAGAATGAAACAAGCAATTCTCCTAATTAATCAAGCAATAAATTCCAAGAAAATCATGGGAGGTAAAGGTCATTCTACTAATCAATCTCAAAAAGTTTGGAATTAATTGTTGGAGTAATTAGAGAGTAATTAGCTTAATTATATTTCTAATAAAACCCAAATTGAGTCCAAATCACTATTCAAAATTAATTTATTTTAATTTTCAATTATTCTACTCTGAATTACCTTTAAAATGATTATTTATTTGTATTTTTTTAAATTTTTCTATAATTAGTTATGAATTTTGGAAGTTTCACCATTAAAATCAGAATAATTAATTAAACTCTTAATCCCCGAGCCGTAGGCGATGCGGCACTTTCCACATGGAGTGATGGGATTGGATATTTAAGTTGTCACATTCGTCAGCTGAGTCAGCTGGCGACGGACATGCTTTCTTCCTGGTCATCCGATCTAAGATCGAACGGTTGAGATTAATCCCGCAGTTTATGCTAATAATTACAATGGATCTAGCATGATTTGATCACAATCTTCCATTCCAATCATGTGGAATGGACGGCGTATGATCCTTCTCCTTCGAGAGCAACGAAAAACAAACACCGTTCATCTTTCCTCGTTCAATGAGCTCACGAGCTGATTGGGTCAAAATGATCCCACACCTTGGAAGGAGGGGATGCATATCTATCAAAATGGGATGGCAATTTTCTTGAAAAAAAATGAAAATCTCTAGCTACATTTAGAATAATTACCTTGCAGAGCTATCATCGGCATTTCCAACGAAGGAGGTAACTTTGCAGTAGAGCTCGGAAAATTTGTTCTTGATTTGAAGTGGTTTTCTCGGTGACCAAGCTCATCTTCAATGGTGATGGCTTGATGAAGTGGCACTCCTTTGCTTAGGCTTGAAATGGTTTGATTGAGCTCGGTGTGTGCGTATGGTAAAAGGAATTTGAGTTTGGTGAAGTGAGGAGTATTGTTCAAAATGGGGCTACCCTATTTCAACTTTGATGCATGGACAAATTCAATCGAGGGAGCTTTGGGAAACCTTGGAAAGCTCAGAGGATTCAAAAATGCTTCTTGAGCTTTGAGGAATGAATATCTTCTAGTTTGAGTGAGAATGTATATATCCCTTAGATCGATGGATGGTTGATTTACCATTTTGGCTCAATGGCTTGGATTGGCTAATCAGTTTGGTGAAAATGTCCCATGGGTTATTTTGGGTTGTGGGGTGAGGAGAGTGGCCATGTGATTTGGTGAGCAGTGTCAATAGATCGATTTGGCCTCCCTTTGGGTCATGGTTGATCATTAGGTCATGTTCACCACCCTCCTTGTGCCCATGTGGACTAATAGATGGGTGACAAGTGGCCTTGAAAGGAATAGCCAAATTTTAAGTGAATTTTATCACGGATACCCTTTGACCCAAGGTCAAAGTGGTCATTTATGAGTTTGATTTGGACAAATTTGAAATGATTTAAAATGGGTTGGGCCAAATTTCAAGTGATTTGGAGTTCATTTGATTTGATTTGGCTCAATTTAACCCATTTGGGTCAAGTTAGGTCAAATTGGGTTAGGTTGACCAATTGGTCAAATTGGGTCAAACCATGGGTCAGGTCAAGTTCAAATGATCATTTGGAGCCTATAAGTATCATTGGTTTAGTTTAATTTAGTTTAGATCTGGTTTTGGTTCATTTAGGTTCATTTGTGTCAAATGGGTCAACTTGACCAATTTGACTCATTTGACCCAATTGGGTTAGATCATGGGTTGGTTTAGGCTTGGTTGATTATTTGAAATGTATTGCAAGTTTTGGTTTCAATTAATTTTGATTTGGTTAGATTTCAAGTTGATTTGACCTTTTGGGTCAAGTTGGGTTCATGGTCAATTGGGCTAGGTTGGGTCTAAGTGGTCAATTGAAGCTTTGGTCAAGTTCAATAATCAATTTGGAATGAATTTGACCTATTGGTTGCAATCAATTTGGCTTAGATCAAGATTTGACCCATTTTGGCTTTTTTAGGTCAATTTGGGTCAACTTGGGCTAGGAGGTCCAATTGGGTTTGGTCTTCAAGTGAGGGTTTGGTCATAATAATTGGTTATGGATTGGTTTAGATCAATGGTTTCAATCAATGTGCCTCAAAGTGAATTTTGGCTTGTTTAAGTCTCATTTGGGCTAAGTGTTGACTTGGTCAAAAACTAAGTTTTGACCCAATTTGAGTGATTGATCATTCTAGGGATGATCACAATGTGAGGCTTGATGGGCTTAGTTCAATCCAATTTGGGTTGGATTAGAACTTAGCTCAAAAGGTCTTTAGGTCACTTTAGGTCAAGTGAGCTAAATGGGTCAATTGACTTGATCAAAGCTTGATTCAAGTTTGGTTGAACTCACATATGAACTTACGATGGAAATATAAATCCAATTATAAGTGATTTGGAGTCAAATGGGTTTTGGTTCATTTGACAATTTCAAGTCAAAAGGATGAACATGGGTTTGACTTGGGTTAGTTTGATTTTGACTTGGTGATTGTAGTTTATGTTTATATTTGTGCATGTGATTGAAGGAGTGATTGTTTGAAGAGAAAATCCAAGGGTTTGGATTGATTTGAGAATGATTTGGCTAAATCAAGAAATTGGCTTAAAGGATATAAATTGGGTTTGGATTTGAGTTTTGAACTTATATTGATTTGATTTGGCCATTTGAATTTATATTCATCTATATTTGTGAATATAAATGAGAATATAAATGATCCATGAGAGAATCATGTGAATTAGAGTGACTTGATTTTAAATTTGGCTAAGGTAGGTCAAAAAGTTTGAAAAATGGGTTTTGATTTGGTTTGATTTATATTCATTTGAATTGGATGATTTGGATGCCAATTTCATTTATAGTTGTGAATACAAATGATGGAATAAGTGATTTATAAAGAAATTACTTGGTTTTGGGTTGATTTGAAGGGTTTGGCTAAGCTTATGGATGTGATTCATAAGACTTAGGAAGGTTTAGGATTTGAAATTGATCATGGGCTTCAATCATCTAGAATTGGAGTTGGATTTGGAATTGATTTTGGATTTGAATCATTTGGGATTATAATTGAATTTGGAGTTGATTTTGGATTTGAGAAACTCAATTGAGTTGGGATTGATTTGAGATTTGATTTGGATTGGTTTGAAGGAGTGTGCATGGGATGGATTTGAGCTATAGGGTAAATGGTTGCATTAAATCCCTAATGCATGTCATAATCCTATGATAAACCCTTCTAAGTCACTAGAGTTAGGTTAAGTGTTCGCCTAATCACTAGAAGTGTCTCAAGACTAAGAACTCTTAATGTCTAGAGGAGTCCTATGTCAAAGATGGAGAATTTGAGAGCTCACTCCAAAAGTGAGGTCAACAACATCTAAAATGAAATTAATTTTAACTATTTTTGAGTCGATATGAGTCCACAGCGGCATTCACTCAATAGTCATCTTAGGTCGGATTTGGTTTATTGTGCTACCAGCAGATCACCCCAATGGTTCCTTGTTTAAGAAGATGTAAGTCTACAAGCTTTCTTCCTAACTTGGTCATTGCACATCGAAAGGCAACCCTTAGGTTGGATAGTCCTATCTGATGGCTAGTAGACTTTCTCTTTGGATTTATAAATGCGAGACAAGTGATATAGCCCCTTTGATCCATCACACCAACAGGGTCCATTTTAATTAGATCCACCATCCTCCCAGTGAAGTCTAAATTAAATCCATCCACTCTTATCCCTAGTGGATGCTTCCCCAAAATAAACTAAGGAAAACCATAAATTAAATCCACCATTCTTCTCCAATGGAGTCTAAATTAAATCCATCCATTCTTATTTATAATGGATAATTCCCAAATAAAAAGAAATCCATATATTAAATCAACCTTATCCCCAATGGATCCAGTTCTCATCCCCAGTGGATTCCCACTAATTAAATCAAATCAAATTTCTCCTCAGTGAGGCATAAATGATATCTTATTCCCAGTGGAACCCTCATAAAATCAAACCAAATCAAATTCATATCTCTAGTAGATAATCTGAACCTACTTCCCTAGTTGAAGGTTCATGCATTCATCCCCGGCGGGATAGAAATCCTAATCCCTGGTGGATCTTCTCTCCCTAAATCATGTTCATGATCAAACTCAAACCCTTATCCTCTCTACGGATAAGCTGAACGTGCTTCCCTAGTGGAAGGTTCACATACTTGATCCCTTAGTGAATCCTTTCTTCATCTCTTATGCCTTTGGAATAAGTTGAGTTGCATTACATTAAGATCTTAATTATGTCTACACCTCAAGTTTAGGGATAGATCATTTCCTTTAGCGCTTATGATCTTTTGGACAATGTTGATCATCTCGGTCAATGCCAATACGTGCAGTGTGCCTTGTCAATTACACCACACTTATTGGGGATCCTTTTGTTGACCTCACTTTTGGAGTGAGTTCTCAACTTCTTCATCATAGATCTAGGACTCTTATACACACTAAGAGCTCCTTAGTCTTAAGACACTTCTAGTGATTAGCTAATACAAATCTACCTAGAGACTTAGAAGAGTTAGCTACTAGAATAGGTTATACCCTGGGACTTAGGAAGACTTGCTACCCATAGCCTAAACCTAATCTATACTTTAATTCTCAAACCAAACTTCAAATCCAACTCAAATACAAAATCTAAATCCAAATTTCAAACCAAATGATTGAAACCCATAATCAAATCCAAAATCAAAACCCTTTTTAAGCTATATGGGCCTACCTCCTATGACTTAGCCAAATCTCATATAAATCAACCCAAACTCAATTGGTCTTTTATAAATCAATTATTCCTTCATTTATATTCATAAATATAAATGAAACCCACTCTTCAATGACCATAAATAAATCAAACTAAATCAATTTTTTTACTTAAGCCCTTTTGACCTACCTCCATGAGCTTAGTCAAATTTGCTTCCAAACCACTCCAAACTCAAGTGATTTTCTCATGGATATCTTTTATCTTTATTTATATTCCTAAATATAAATGAAATATAAATTCAAATAACCAAAACCAAATCCAAAATCAAGTTAAAATCCAATTCAAGCCCTTTAAGCCAATTCCTTGAACTTGGCCAAATATTATCCAAATCAAATCAAAACCAATGGATTTTCTCTTGAATCAATCATTCCTTCAATCATCTATCCAAATATAAATAAAACTTACAATCATCAAGTCAAACCAAAATCAATCCAAGTTAAACCCAACCTAGCCCATTTGAATTTAAATATTCAAGTGAACCAAAACTTCATGTTATGATTGTTGATTATCTCAAGTTAATCAATTATCATGAATTGGGTCAAATCAAATTAACCTAGCTCATTGACCAAGTGAACCCTTTTATGAACTAGTCAAATTGCAACCTAAATCAAATTGATTGCAAATAAATGGCTCAAGTTCATTCTAAATTGATTATTGAACTTACCCAAAGCCATAATTGAGCTCAATTTGACCAATTGGTCAACCTAACCCAACTTAGCTCAAATTGACCTAAAGGAGCAAATTGGCCTAAATCCATATTAAATCCAAATTGATTCAAACCAAAGCCTAAAAAAATGTACAATTAACCCATTGAACTTGAACCAACACCCAACTCAAGCCAATTTGGCCAGTTTGGTCAAATTGGTCAACTTGGCCCATTTAACCTATATGAATCCAAAAGAGCCAAAATCAAATCCAAAGCAAATTGAACCAAACCAATGACACCAATACACTCCAAATGGTCATGTGAACTTGACCCTTGGTTTGACCTAATTTGACCAATTGATCAACTTGACCAAACCTAACCCAATTTGACCTAAATAGGTCAAATTAAGCCAAATCAAACCAAATGAACTCCAAATCAATGAAATTTGGGCTAACCCACTTTTGACTCATCTCAAATCTGCCCAAATCAAATCCATTACCAAATGACCAAGATACGCTTGAGCTAAAGGCATCACATGAGGCAAATCACTTGGGGGAATGGTCATTTCTCTTCCTTGGCCACTTGGCACCCATCCATTAGTTCACTTAGGCACCAAGAACATTGGTTAATATGACCCAAGGGTGGTTGGGTCAGCCATGACTCATAGGGAGGTGAAATCACCTCCCCATTCCTATTGGAAAGCCATAGGCACCCACTACTCCCATGGCAGCCACTCTCACACCCTCCTCCACTCAAGTGAAGCCAGCTAATGTGATTCCCTGCCTAAATCAAGCTCTCTATGATGGCCATTTGATCAAAATGGCTAAATAAGCTTAGCTGTCTATTCCAAGGATTGAGGGGATACCCCCCCCCCTCATTCTCATTGAAATCAACACTCACACTTTCTAGCACTAGAGCGCATTCCAAATTGATTTCCAAGGTTTCAACACTCCTCCTCTATCAATTTTATGGAAAACCAAAATAGGGGAGCCTCAATCCGATTGCCATTTGCTCAAACCTCCATCAAAGTGCAATTAACTGTGTACACACCATCATTGGAGTCAGATGAGCGAGAACAAATCATCTCCCAAGCTTCCCAATGATGAGGGTGGAATTCGATCAAAGCTGACCACTTCCATCTCATGCCTTGGTCTTTTGAGCAATCCAGCTCAAATCAAAGCTTGTGCCGCTCAATAGGGCTTCGATTCTACCAAATGAAGCTTTCTCAATTGTCTAAACCATCGGTCCTAAGCTCTAGTGAGGTATGTCATTGAAACTGACATCTAGCTTAAAATAGTTTGGAGCTTTTTGAAGAAAAGTTGCATGTCATGAGATTTTCACCATTAGATCTCTTCATTTTGCTTCCCTGATGGTGTGGGATTGATTTGATCTCCATTCGAGCTCATATCAAGCGAAAAATGATGGACGGTCTCCGTCTCTCACTCAGGAGGAGATAGATCATGGACCATCTATTCGCATGATTGGAGGGGCGGTCCACGATCAAATCAAGCTATATCAACTAAATTAATCCTATTCAACTGCGAGTTTGATCATGGCCATCCAATCTTAAATCGAACGGCTCACGAGAAAATGCGTCTCGCTGTTAGCTGACTCAATCACGCAATGTGACAACTTAAATAACCAATCTCATCATACGATGCGGCACTGATAGGATTAGGGCTTTAATTAGGGTTAATTAATCTATTTTTAATATTAAAACTTCCAAAATTAATAACTAATTGTAGAAAAATCCAAAAAAATGCAAATTAGAGCTCATTTTAAAAGTATTACAAAGAAGAATTTATTAAAATTATCCTTGATTAATTTTGAAGAGTAATTTTGGCTTAATTAAGGTTTAATTGAAAACTTAATTAACTTAATTACTCCTTAATTAATCATCCAATTGATTTCAAACTTTTTGAGGATGTTTAAGGGATGACTTACGCCTCCCTATTTTTCTTGGAATTTATTGGTTGCTTAATTATAGAAATTGATTGATTAAGCCCCCTTCTTCTTATTAGTGATAATTAAGTATGAATAGTATAATTAATTATTTGGACTCCTTAATTAGTTGATAGTAGGCTTAGATTAACTTCTCCCTAATTTCTTAATTTTTCTCTCTTTTCAACCAAAAAATGCTAATTAATGATTGATTAATTAATCAATAACTTAATTGGCTAAATTAAACTCAAATTATATGAATTCATGGATTAAATGGATAGCTTATGGAATTAGGTTATCTTTTTAACCTTTTTCTCTAAGTCCATCTCATTTTCAAAGATAATCAAATTTGATAATTAAGAAAGACAAAAGAAAATGAATTAATGGATTAATCCTTTGATCAATCAAATTAAAAATTTAATTAAATTTGATTTCCTAATTAATCCTTGTAGTTCTTTTGTTCAACCTAAAATAATGAAATTATGGTTAGTTCACATGAGTGAAAATTCCATAAAGTAATTAAGTGAGTTCTTTAAACTTAATTAATTAATGATTATGTCTTCTTTGCATTAATCTTTCATTTCATAGGAGCATTGCTATTTAATTTTCAATTTATTTGTATATCACATTAGCTCATAATTGTTTAATTAATTATCTTAAGGTAACATAGGTAAGAGTTTAATTATTTGATTTAATCCATGCTTAACTTAACCAATTCATAAAATCAACCTAATTACTTTTTATTAAATTAACTCACATATGGGGAATGAGATTAGGACTAACAAATCTTTCTCACATTTCTTAAATCAAATTAAACATAAAATCAAAAGTGATTTTAAGAAACTTTGATTTATTTTAAATAAGCTTATTTAATGTGATTATCCTTAGGAATTAGTTGGATTGAATAGCTTGTGTTACTTTATTTCTTTCCAATCATATTACAATGTTGCATGCCACTTGTAGTCATGCATTCATTTCTTTCAAAATTAATTAAAATAAATGATTTCATTTATATCAAGTTGCATGTGCGAAAGTTAAAATATGTGTGGCTATTATCAATATTAAATCTAAAATATTTTGAAAAGCTTATTAACAAATAATAATATATTTTTGTGACATTAGTTATACATACATGATGTGCATGTGAATATAAGCATGTATGAAATGAAGTTCCTTTCTTTCATTCTATGTTGATTTTTCATAAGATGAATGTTAATGGGTATAATGCGACATTATGCATGTAAGAAGTAAAAGAGGTTCTACCTCACTAGTGTAACAATGGTGATTCCATTTGATTTCATTCTTATGCATTTTGACATTAGAATTTGGATAGAGCTTTAACTCATTAAAAATAAATCAATTAAATTAAATTCTACTTTTGCATGATTTTATATTAAATCTTTCTCATGTATTTAAGAATAGCTTATATCTAGATACACACATAGCTTTAAGTAGCTCAAAGAGGTTTTACCTGTTCTCCTTGTCAAATAATGGTGAAATACTTGCTTAACTTTCATACATTTGAATGTGTATTTAGATAATGAATGAGAATCTATTTTTTAAAATCATTCATTCATCACATTTAAGTTTGCCAAAAATATATTAAATGCATAGATATATTTGACTTAATCATATGCATGTTATATATGATGAGAAGAAATGAATAAACATGTGTTGTGTGAGTAATTAACAATTAAGATGCTTTTCTTATTGAATGAGATCATTTAAAGTGAACCTAAACTTAGGATTAATTAAAATATGTAATAAGACATCCATTGAATTGATTAATTAATGCTTTAGATGTGGCTTAAGGTAGGATAAAAGGGTGATCCTCTCTTTTCTTTATAACACTTAGTGTTAAGTGTAAACCAAATGAAACATTAAGTAAAACTTACAAATCAATTAAACCACTTAAATCAAAATTATTTTTTATAATTAAATCTTTTCTCACTTAGAAAATTATAACAAAGCACACACAACTTAGATTAAGTCACCACTTTTAGTCTTATGTTAAGGCGGTACATGGTTTGATGTATGTTTGGTTTTATAAAGTATTATTTTAGAATGGATGTTAGTGCATGCATAGACTAAATATTAGGTCTGATTAGCCTAATTATATTTTTAGAATTGTGCTTAAGGTGCTTAAAATAAATATAAATGGTCTATTTTATAGGTTTCTTAATCTCTGCATAATCTAAACTAGGATAAATGGACTTGGTTACCCATGTGCAGTGCTAGTAATCATACATATATGCTTGATTGTATGGTGTGTTTAGTTAACATTTATTTTGTAGGTGTAGTTAAATTTACTTTTCCTATTTTTAATGTAATGTGCATTAGGATTAGGATTAGTGTTATAATTAGGATGAGCATAAGAATATGTCTTATATGCCAAGTGATTCTTGGATCAAGCAAACTCAAATGAATAAATGGAGATATGAAGAAATAAGATAAGAAGACATAGCATTTATTCATCCTTAATTATAATTATTCTTTATAATCCATGTTGTATCTTGAGCTCACTACCCATTTCTTTTTTTGGGTTATGCATGATACCACAATTATTCTACATTGGGTTTATAAAATGATTGATGTTTGTTTATAATTACAATAAAATGACATTTCATTTCCTAGTTTCTTCATATATGATGATTTAATGTGTGTGGCTTGGATCCATTAGGCTCTTAAGAAAAATAAATTTTCTACCCCAACTACAACTCATAACTAAATTTTATAAATAACTCATAACATAAATCCTAGGCATTAAGTCAAGATAATTAAATGATTTAGCAACTTAGATGTATGGTTGTATGTTTAATATCATGCATGCATCTTCACCACTCTTGCAAAATGAGGTATCATTCTTGCCATGAGAACCACTTAACCTGTGAGAATAACTCCTCCTGCCGGAGCTTCACCCTCTTCTCTTTTGATTTGACCCATACCTCATTTCAACATGCATTTAGGCATACCAAAATCTCAAAGCCTTTGTCAAAATGAAGTGTCAAATACAAATAAAATTTGAAAAGATTTGAATTAGGCCAAGTCATTACTCATACAATTCATAGTCTCTTTAAAGTGGTTTAAGGACTTTAGTCTTTATAAATAATATCAAACTAATTGTTTTGCAATTCATATGACTTGGCCATATTTAAAGTGTATGATTAGGCATTTCTCTAGGCTTGTAAGTCATAATCCTCACCTCTTATTATTTTCACAATTTGTATTTGTGGGATTGTAATAAACCTTCTAATAAAATTCCAATTCAAACATGTAATCCTCTAAATTTCAAATATATAAAGCTAAATTATATGATAGGTTGGAATGCTCTCTAGGCTTCCTAGTCTCAAAATAAGTCTTCTCTTAAACTTTCCCAATTGATTTTCTAAATATAACCAATCCTTTGATAGTCTAACCTCGAAATCTTTGGAGACCCTAATTATCTACTTCAATCGAGAGTATTCTTAAGGGATTTCATTCCTTATGATGTAATTAACTATGGGGGCTTGCCCCCATAGGGAAATTTAGAACATAGTTTAAATAAACCTTGCTTTATTCATCCATGTAAAGTAGGGGAAAATCTCTGGTATATTTGAAGACCCATCATGTCTTAGGAGTCCTTATTAGGTGAATAGATCCATTATAGTGTGGTGATTTATATCTTTTGAGATAGTGCATCATTCCTTGATGTCATAGCTAATCACCTCAATAAGTACACCCTCAGATCTGTGTGGTGTCCCCCATACCCATAATCAAAAACAAACACCACAAGTATACTCATCACAAAAAAGGTAAAAGGAGTAACAACTTTATTTACATTCAATCTTCGACCATTCTCTTTTACCCATTTCATGGTTACAATTGCTTTGAAGCTCTAATTCACAAAAACCCTAACTATCACTAGTAATTATCATTCCCACATTAGAAGCTTTTAGGGATACCTTAAACCGTTATTGTGTTTCAAAATCATATGTAATGATTTCACATCAAAGGTTAAGGATTGCAACTAACTCGCATGCAAGCTATCCAAATTCCATCTATCAACTTGTGTGTACAAATAGAGCTATAGATCATTCATTTTGTGACTTTGGAATCAATATTGGGTATGATAATAATGATTGCCAACATCCAAATTGGGAGTAGAGTCATCAATACCTTCATTTCAATGGAAGAGCACTCCTTAAATAATAGATATCATTCATTTAATTAATTTTAAAGCTGTCTTAAATCATTAAAAATCAAAGCTCCCTGAACATGGATCCAAGAGATAACACCAGCATAAGCAACTCTATCCAACTAAAAACTGTCCGACTCAAAAGTTCATGTTGTTTTGTTGTTGATTTTATTTCTTCGGGCAGACATGAAAAATGTCATTTAAGACCATAAACTTAAAAAAATAACTAATGAAGAAAAGCCTACAAGCAGAAGATAACTTCATTAGATGAAGTTTCATGGAAGATTTGTTTTTAGATGTTTTGATGCTAACTTTTAAAAGAGAATTAGTACTAGACTTGTTAAATCAACTCTAGTATATGGTTGATAATCGACCTTCAACTTGTGCTCAATTATTAATGTCATTGATAATTTGCCTATGTGCGTATATGTGGCTTTGTGACAATCAATTGAGAAGAGATGCTTGTCACCCTAATTAATTATCTTTAAATTTTCATTCAAGAAATAAGGAATCATCGATCACATATTAATCATTTTATGAAAATTTGAGGAATGCAAGAGCATCTAACAAGTCTCCACAAACTCATGAGAATCAAGCAAGAAGTTAGCGTAGACATTTTAGGATGTGAGACTTCTAATATAAATCTACTATGAGATGCTGAAAATTATGCAACACATTCTAACATTTTATTATAGTAGTAACAAGAGATAAATTTGGTGATATATAATTAATTACAAGATTTTATAAAATCTCTTAAAGATAATAAAAGAACTCAGAGCCAACAAAAAAATATTTAATCATATCTTTGAAAATCTCAACCAATATTTGCAATGAATAAAATCTCAATTGATTTAATGTAGAAAATTTGCACAACAATAATTTGTAATGAAATCACAACAAGAGCATGCTAGAGACAACCAAATATCAAATTTAGCATATATTTAAACAAGCTCAGAATCCAACACCTTGTAACATAACTCCTTAATTAATTAATTTCTCTCTTTTCACAAACAAGCATTGCATTGAATAGCATGAGATGCATCAATTTGGTTGGATTCTTAGCAAGATGACCCATTTGCGATTTGTTTTCACCCTACAAGTTAAGTTCATGAATATTATTTTGTTCAAGTGCATCTAAATCAATAAACATTCACGAGCTAAGCAAAAGAAAAATATTTACTACTATGATAGATACAAATATAGAACATCCCAAATAAAAAAAATAAAATGCCATAAAATCTAAAGGAAGTCATGCACAAGAACTAGAATCCCTTCTATTATTGCACCTACTTAAAGCTTAAGAAACACATTTGGTTTAATTTATGTAAAAGGCTTCAACAATAGAATGCCATAGAAAGAATCAAGTTTCTTGCCAACAACTAAGAATTATTCATCCTTAATCATCATAGAATTTTTATACTCCATTATTAGTGAATTAAGACTCATGTTGTATTCTTTGACTATGGCTTGGATCAAATAATTTGTAAGTATTATTATTGTATCAAGACCTAGATTATAATCATCTCTCACATGACATGACCCTAGTCATGTTCAAAAGAATCAACTTTCATCCCACATCACTGTCGATGAAAATATAATGCAGCTTATTCTTCTAATATTGTATTAATACCTTCTCCAATTACCACAAAAAAGTATTTAGTAACCTTTATTTCATTATTGAAAGTGTTTTCTACTTGGTAAGATCCATAGGTTTTTCTTTTTCTTAGTTTTCACTTAAGAAACTTAAGTGCTTTCATTTTTCACATTACTTGTTTTTTTGTGTATATATGATTAACTGGTGCCTCATTTTTGGTGCCTCATTTTCACTATACTAGTTCAATCTCTTAAATATAATAATTTTTATGTTGGGCTAAGAGGTTAATAATCATCAGTTGATGACTCAAAAAATAGTTATTGGATCAAGATTTTCTATTGGTGATATATATCCATCTTAGCAAATACAGAAATAAGGAGGAGTAATGATTTGATCTAAATCAATATATTCTTGGACTTTTGGGAGAGCAAAGGCTCTTTTCTAATGGCATCAACTTTAAGGTGCATAAATGTGTTGATCTTTGAGCAACAACATAAGACTTTTGGCAAATTGATTCAACCTTAGGAAATAATTATATTAATTTGACCCAAATAAATATGTATACATAGTAACTTAGTTTTTTTAATATTTTATGTTCTCTAACCTCTTATTGAAATCGAAGAAAAATTGTTTTGACTAAGGGGCTATTTGATTTGCTGCAAAATGAGTGTATTATATTTAAAATTTAAGAATTTGAAATTTATTGTGTTTGGTTTGATGAATTTGTATTTGGAATCCAAATACTCAATCAACCCTTGATGAGTTACAAATTGATGGTGAGATCATTTTTTAGGAAGAGCTTTATTTAGCAAACTTTATAATGAGTTCCATATCAAGTTCTCTTGATTATAACATTAATGAATTCTATTGATTGTAATCTGAGGTTTAAAAGCTCTATTCTAATGACTTCTAACTTTGAGGATGTGTTTGGGATAACTTTCTGTCTGTTTTGTTTTTCATAAAGCAGCTAGAAAGCAATTCAGCTGCATTTAACTATCAACTTTTGGAGTTTGTGATCTTTAAAGCAGGAGTTGTTAAGTGTAGTGATTAGAAAAGCATTGAAATTTTCAAAAGGAAAAAATTTATACCATGTTTTCAAAAATTACTTTCATCAAAGTAGCTTTAAAGTCAACTTTAAAAAGTTCTAAATTAGACTTAGGGTATATTTTGTCAACTATGTATATGAAAAATAACATGAAAATTCTTACTGAAGAATCTGTATAAAAATGTGATATTTATATAATTTTTTTTTATTTTACAAAATAAAATCATAACTTTCTATCATTTGGAAAATCAAGTTAGATTACTTTCCTGACATATTTCTCAAAATACATGAACATTACTTTGCCAAACAGTGCTGAGATGTGGTGCACCAACGCTGCCCCCAAATAGGAGCTTAAATTAATTAATTTGTGTCGAGACCAATTTTAGTTCTTCACATATCAAAATAATTTTTTTATTAAATAAATAAAATATGACAAATTGTCCCTTATAAATCTGTCATAAGGAATGATTTATATTACACATTTTATATATTTGCTACAGTGATATTTATAATATTTTGTTTATTATGAAATTTCTGTCACCACAAGTATTTTGCAATAATAAGTTCCACAGGCATAAATTTCTATTTATCTTGTTTTAGCAAGCACAAAAATAGGTAGAATAATTAAATAAAATTTATATACTACCACATAGTTTTATGTATTCACATATCTGATATTTAAATTTTATATTTATATATCTAATATTTTTCTAATTTTAATATTTATTTATATAATAATTTTATATACGTAAGAATATATATTTAAAAAATTAATAAAAATAATTTATAATGTGATATTAAAGATTATATGATATGTATATAAATCCTCATTATATATCTAATAATTAAAAATTAATATTTATAAATATAATATTTTTTTCTGAATTAAAAATATATTTTATTTCAAAAATTAATAATAATGATATTTTTAATATAATATTAAAATTTTAAATATTATTTATGTAATAATAGTCGGAGATAAGAACATCTAAATATATATGATCTTTGTGTGTTATATAGCAAATTGTATATATATATATATATATATATATATATATATATATATATATATATACTATATATATCATATATATATATTAATATTATTCTCTCAAAATTTTAACCGCGAAAAAAATTCCTGAGCACCGGTGAATCTTGGTTGGAATCGAACGAGTACCGATGTCGTTCCTCCCCGACGAGATATGGATCAAGATCCTTGAAATGGGGGCGGCCAGTAATCGTTTAAGCTTCCGCGATCTCTGCTCGGTGGCCATGACCTGCCGCCGTCATAATCGTCTCTGTGGCGACCCTTCTATTTGGTCTATTATTCTAGCCCTAGATTTTCCCCAGTCAGTCTCATCATCCTCCTCATCACCGGCGATACCTTCTAAATCGCTCTATGGAACCAGGTGTGACTATTTTTTATCCTTCTATCTTTCTTGATCTTGTTAGTTTGCGTTCTTTATGAGAGAATGAGGTAGCTGCCGAGGTTTAGGTTTGAGAGGGATAAAGCGCGAAGGATTGCTGCGTGGAAACGTGCCATCCTGATTGCAGAGAGCCAGGCCTCTGTTTGCATGGGAAGGCTGAAGGAGTTGGAGTGCCTGTTGCGGAAGGAGGGTGAGAGGATGATGGCATTATTAGAAGAGTTGAACAACTTGGAGAAGATCAGGTTCTTAGCTCATTTTGCTTGTTTTTGCTGTTCAAATAACCGATAGAAACTTCTTTCTTTTCTTATTTATTTATTTTGGAGGAGCGTGCCTTCAAATTTTAACGATTTTGCGTTTTCAATACTTCTATTCGTTCATGTGTGCATTTGATTATTTTTTCTAGTGCCAGACACTGTCTTGGATTGTTGTTAAAAATTTAATAGAGATTCAACTTTAAAATTCGATGATTGATATGCAAGAATAAACTAGAAGACCGTTTTAGCCATTTGTCCTCCATTGCTTCTTGTCTTGTGAAATAATTGGTTCTGAATTTATATTTACTTATGGTGTATAAACAATTATGTGTTGTGTATTGCTAACTCAAATACATCCTACATTATGTCCCATGATCAATAAGAGTTGATAGATTAAGATTATGCACTGCATGTTCTGTTTGAAGATAATCTGAAGTCGCTCAACTTTTTTACTTAAGGATTTTTTTTTCAAGTATTTGCGATGGGCATGAAATTTCTTATCCATGCCTGCAGGAACTGTTGAAATTTATCTTGGAAAACTGCTAACTCATTTTTCCAGTATAACATCTAAAAAGCTTCTAGCTTATACTGCATACTGCATGTACTTTCCTTGGATATTACTTGGCCATAACAATAAAAACTCGGTATGCATTATCTCCGTTATCTTATTTTCTTACATGTCACTTAATTGACGTGATTCATATTGTGTGTTCATCAACTTCACTCATACTTTTGTGTGTTTAGATTTATTGGATGCAAACAAGTTCACTTCACACATCTCAGGATGAATTGAAAAGGTTTTATAAAACTTAATTTTGATTTAAAAACTCAATTTCTTCTATTTTGTTTGTGCCTACTTTTGTTCTTTTTCAATTGTTTCTAATCACTTCCTATGGATCCCAACTTTCTTAACTATTCTATATATTTAAGAGTTTTTTTTGATGAAATTCTTGTCTCAATTTGTTTATAAAATACTATAAGAACAATGCTATTGTTGAATTGATTGTTTCACAACAATCGCATGATATGTAGTCTTGTAACATGTGCTGTTTCTAGAAGGGGGAAAAAGACATTTTGTTTTTAACATGGCAATGTAGTAGTGCTTAATTATTGTTGTTAAAACTTTTGATTAGATGTATGAATTCTTCATCCTTATTTTGTTGCATCATTGATTATCATAGCCAAACGATCTCCCCTAAATTTATCATCTATTATAGATTGGAAATCCTGACTTTTTTTGTAATAGCCTTCTACCATAAGCTCATCATATGTTGCGCTACATCTTCCCCAATGATGAAATGCCATTATTGTGCTTATAGCCTTCCATTTCACTTGTTATCTTCGCATTGTTGAACACTGATAATTGGCAACCGTAACTCTATTTTTTCTTTCCTGTTCTTGTTTACTCATGAGACTCTCACTATAACACTCATCGTGTTGTATGGTCATGTGTTTCACATATGATCTTTGTGCTACATCAACTATTGCACTTCCTATGTTTATCCCACTATACTTACATCTCACTTTTCCTAACATAGTTTACACCATGCACCCAATCTCATCATTCACCCTACTCTTCCACAAAAGCACCTCCTTAGATCGTGCATACTTTTACTCAACTACTTGTGTACCAACCACTACACATAGAACACCATGCAATTGCCACCTCTTGCAACTATGATTTGTGAATCAAATGCTATACTAACCTCAGTTGTTTCCACAATAAAGCACTTTTGATCCCTCCCAAAGGTTTGATTCCTCCTATTATTTATTTTATATCATGTGGTAGACATCAAATTAGTTTTCAGTTGAGCAATCAAATTTTATAAATTTCTTCATTTAGTATCATGGCGGCAATACAACCAAAGAGATGAAATGATATATAGCTTATATGTGAGGATATGTGACAAACGCAAAGCTCAATATTGGATTTCCAAAATTGTCAATATTCTCAACACTTTTCTTTGATTGACATGTTTCACCGAGTTCATCAACATCTAACTAGGGAAAAGAAAATTATTTTAAAAATGATTTAGATGGCTGAGAGCATTTGGAAGAAATATTGTCCGAATTTATTTTGATGATAAAGCTGAGGAATCATTTGTTTATGTTTATTAATCTCATGAGGTTATACAAATGGTTCTTTTGGATTTCACCAATCTTCAAATTATGTAGGTTAATTCAACCCACCTAGGACTTATTGAAACTTATGTGGAGTTGAGAAAGTCATTATATTTATTAGAGGCAAAAATTGGCGCTCATCTTTTTTTGTTTATGTAGTTCTTAATGCACACCCTAGAAATTGTGCTTATGATTCATGTAATTGTTTCATTTAAATTAGTATTATTTATTGTTTTCAAATTATACTTTACAATAATTATCATTTTGAATAATATTAATTTTACATTTGTTTCATTAGATGTGATTATATTTTATTTGATTTCAATTTTATATATTAGAATGTTGTTTCTATTAGTAGGGATAGAGCTAAATTTCAAAATAGTCCCCCGACTTTTTGCATATGACTAATTTAGTTCTAGTATCAAATTTTTCCAATTGAGCTCCTGACTATGTATAATTGATCCAAAATCATTCCTTCAATAATAAATTGGAATTAATTTTGTATCATTATTTCTACAGATTTATCATTTTGGATCAATTTTATATATTCAGAGGCTATATAGGAGAAATGTGATGCTCTAACACTAAATTTGACACATGCAAAAAGCCAGAGGACTATCATGAGATTTATTAGCTTGACTTTTGGATAAAGTTGTTCTGATCCTAGATTTTCTACTTAAGGTCAAGTTTCAAGGTTCTTTTATTTATTTATTTTTCATATTGCTAAAATAGTTTGGAGGTCTTTAATGCTCATATTTTGCCAGGCGAGCCTCTGTAGCTCTAAACGTCTGGCAACCAGGATTAGTTCTTGGGAGCCAAAGACAGATGGTGGAGCAATGCACTGTTCCTATTGACTGGTGCGTCAGCAATCTTAAGATGGAAGTCGATCTATGTAAGCAGCAGATCGCAATTTACAAGAATGCTTATGTGCGACTCCTTATACTTTCTTTTTTATTGACCAATAATGTAATTTTATTTTTCTCAGTTCGCTAATTTTGATGACTTATTGCAGAATGAGCAGAATAAAAGACTCAGGGAACTCAGTTGCCTCTGACTTATGTCCTCTCAGAGATATAATCCACTTGAAACTTATCTTTCAAGGGTTTCCCGAAATGATTCTGGTGCTAAGAGGAAGACGACCCGGTGAATCCATCTCTCACACCTATGTTCTCAATTAAAATAATGAAAAATTACATATATCACATGTTTTTTTATGCATTTTCATGTACGATATCTAAGATTTCATATTTATATTTATATATATAATACTATATTAAAAGTATGTATTTCATTTTAAAAGATTAATGATAATAGTATTTTGATGTGATATTGAAGTTTATAATGCTATGTATGTATGATGAGCATCAAGGCTTGATATTTCAATATAACTCATAGATATTAGGGATCAAAAGTTTTGATCACAACAACAACAATATAACAACAACTATCCCGCAGGTGGGGTTGCTATATGAATCATATCACATTTATTTGTGTATTTCATTTAAATCAAGTATGATCATTTTTATACATCTTAACCAAGTTTTTTTAGGTCTACCTATATCTTTCTTTCTTAACAAAATCTAAATCTACTCTCTGTCTCATTGGACTGACTTTATGTGGCTCTATCTAAGGCGACTCTCCATAATCTTATCTATATTAGATTTCTGAATATACTCATTTTGCATTCTATCTCTAAGAGTAAAGCCACTCATCCACCTAAGCATCCTCATCTCTATAACACTTAACTTAATCTTATCTTTTTTATTGCATTCTGTGTAAGTAGTTTTCCATCTTATAAATTTTCTTTTAAATTGAACTTTTTTATCATAATAGGCATCTTTCCATCTACTTAATAATATCTCCATCTATTTCACTTTTGAACAATAGAGCTTAAATATTTAAAACGCCACTCTTTGACTTGTTCACCTAATGTCACAACTACTAGAACCTACAACTAAAATTACACTATATATTAGAGATCTACTTAAAATGAAACCTTTAGACTCTAGAGTTGACCTCCATAATTCAAGTTTTGTTGGACTCTCTCTAGTCTTATCAACAAAAGAATGTCATTAAAAAGCATACCAAGGTACATCTTCTTGTAAATGCCTTAAGTAAGAACATCCATAACTAAGAAAAAAAGATAAGGGCTTAAAGATCCTTGATGTAATCCAATGAAATAGGAAAATATTTTGTCAATGTCTATTATACACATCCTTCTTGAATATAACCAATATTAACTCTTTTATGTTCTAGAACTCTCTAAAGAATATCTCTTGAAACTTTATCATAAGCTTTCTAAATCAATAAATATCATATGTAGATCCTCCTTACTTTCTATGCTTCTCCATCAAATCTTAACAAATGTATACAATCCATAGTAGATCTACTTTGAAACCGATTGTGAGAAATTTTGTATCACATCGTAAACATCTTTCAATTACTCTCTCCCATAATTTTAATGTATGACACATTAACTTAATTCTTCTATAATTTTACACTCTTGTCATCACCTTTATTCTTAAATATAAGAACCAACAAACTCTTTCTCCATCTCATTTTTTAGTCTTTAAAATGACATTAAAAGATTTGTAAGCCAATAAATTCTTTAATCTCCTAAACATTTTTTTCTTTCTATTATTCTTCCTTTTTTCATTTCTTTAAAGTTTATTCTTGATTACTAATCTGACGATAAAATGAAATTCTCTATTTTTTTTAGAGTATTAAGGTTCTAAAATCAATCTTTCGGATCCTTCATTGAAGTTTATCAAAATATCATTCACTTTTCAATATCTTTTCTAAAAAAATATTTTATTATTTTCATTATTACCTCCACCATGTCTTTATTTATCCTCTCTTGTTGTTAACTTATTATATTTTCACTCTTTTAATTTAATCTATTATATAAATTCTTAAAATTTAAATTTTTTAAATCATATATTCTTTCTTTAGAATTCTACAGTATTTTATATCTTTCAAATTTTGTTTTCATCTAAAGTTTTATAAAATCTTACTTATGTTTTCTCTTTCACTCCTATATTCTTGTAAAGATATTTTTTTTGATTCACTATCATTCTTTTTAATTTACTTCTTTATTTTTTCTAATGTTCTCCCTGACATCTCAAATTCTAATCTCTTTTGAAACTTTCTTAAAATATTTTATTTTGTTTTCTTAATTAATTTTACAATAATTTGGTTTATTTTTTCTACAACCTTTCATCTTAAAATCTAAAATAATCGTTGTATTTAGATTTTCAAAATAATACAATTTTTTAATCTAAATGATCTTTTCTTATCGAAAAAGAATGTTTTATTAGATCTACATAAGTAATAATATATTTTTTTTTAAATAAAGTATCTATTTATGAAATCATGTTTTAAAGAAAAATCTAATATTACATTATTCACAAATTCATAAAATGAATATTTTTAAAATCTATACTCTCTTATCATTTAAATCTTTGATAAATACTTTTTTTCAAAGATATATTTGATATTAATCTTTCAATTCTTAAAATTTTTCTAACTTACCTTTCAAACCAAGTATAAATATTTATAATATAATAATCATATCAATAATATTTAAAATTATAATTTTATCTAACATCTATTAATATTTATACATTATTCTTTAAAATTTTATCTATAATTGTTTTATATTATTTCTAGTTAATTTAATAATTATTTAATTTAAACCAAATTAAAACTAGGACAAATATATAAAACCAAACTAGTAATAGGAAATAATAAATTAAACAAAATTTTGCTCATAACATTGCTAGATGTGTTATTTTGTGATGTGAGCATTTATAGTTTTTGATCACAGATTCTCTTTCAATTTTGTTAATCAACATATTAAACAAATGTTTTACAAAAAATTCTAAGCTATCTTTCAAATCATTAAAACCTATTTTATAAAATATTTTAAAAAACATTTATTTAAGCCAAATGATGAATAGACTAATTATCGCACACTTAATATATATATATATATTAAAGATTAAAGCCCTGCAATTCCATGATTGAGACTTACATGACCATTTCTTGCTTTCAGCTTATTCACCTCTTCCTGTGAACATGCAAGCCTGCAATTAAGAAAAAGAAATACTTGATTTTAAACTAAATCATCACTTAATATAAATATTGTAGCGCAAGGCTTTATTTAAGACAATTAGCGATTACCGCCAATGCAGTTCAGTGACTTCTTGTAGCAGTTCTTTCTGTCTATCATGAGCAGCCTCCAACTATGAAACACGAAAACCATTGCGTTAAAGAAACAATTTGTACAGATGGTCTGGTGATGATTCCGCTGTGGTCATAAAGCTAGTTACATTCCGATTGAAATACCTTTTCATTTTTTTTTATAGATTTTATGATAAAACTAATTGTTTTCTGAATTTATATAGACCAAAGATATTTTAAAATACAAATCTTTGAAACTATATATATATATATATATATATATATATATATATATATATATATATATATAGTCTTAAATTGTTTGATGCAACAGTGGCATTGTGGTGGTGCCTTGCACATTGAAGTGCCATTTAGCTATTCGATAAGTTGTGTTTTGAGAAATATTTAAAAGTTTGTGTTTTCAACCCGATTTGTTCTTTTGGTTTGTCTTAAAATTCACCACAAACCTCTCGATGAAGAGAGTTTTATTTGTGTCAGTAAAAGTTTTACAAGGCAGATGAAATAGTAGATAAGACACCATCAGATTTACTCATTTGTACTTTAGATCGATTTATATTTCTATAAGTGCTATATAGTTAATTACCCTCTCAATCTTGAGAGAACTTCGATTAAAACTATATTATTTAGTATTATAAGTACGTGTAAGTTTAAAATTTGGGATTTAGAATTTATAAAATTCATCATCATTAAAATGGATGGTTGGGGGAATGACGGCGTCTTCATATCCCATGGTATCATTTGTCGTCTCTTAGTCTACTTGTCGAGTGGTCGACCAATTTGAAGGATCCTTGTCGGCATGCGTCGTCAAAAAAAAACTGACATGGAGTGGTGTTTGTCAAAGGAGACAAGTTTATATCAGCGATAGACTTTTTCCTATCGATGCACCATAGTTCACTCACAACTTAAACATATATCTACTGATTGTGATGTAATATAATGGTATCGTTTGATATCATCAAGGACTCGTGGTTATTGCATTATATGTGGGACATCAAATCTGACAAAGAACATGAACGTCCTCTTAACATAAGATTGATTCAGTGAGCATAGAAATTCGACACTTATTTCATTTTGTGAGCTTTGATTTTCTTAATTTGTCACATCCGACAAATAGTTATGGAAGGTGGATGTATTGGATTATAACTTTAAGTTTTTAAAAATTGATGATTTTCATTTAAATATTTAAATTAAGCTTCTTTTATATTTTTTTTTGTATTTACATGAAATTTGAATTTTTTTTGAATATTGAATATAAAAAGTGATATCCTCCTGGTTGAAATATCCATTCAACACAGCCATTATCGGGTAAATATATTATTTTGCTATTTCAGATCCTATCGACTCTATTAATTTAATAATGAGGATCATCTACTATCATGCAAAATTAACTTCTTAGATATTTTTCTAAGTTAAAATTTTATAATATTATTATTAGATTTTTTGGGTTTTATTAACGGACGGTCTTAAGACCCTGTTGACTTCACTTTGGAGTGAGTTCTCAACCTTCATCATGTCTAGACTCTTATGCACTAAGAGCTCCTTAGTCTTAAGACACTTTTAGTGATTAGGTGAACACTTAACTAACGTAGAGACTTAGAAGGGTTAGTCATGTGGAGTTGTTATGCCTTGGGACTTAGAGAGAATTATTTACCCTATAACCTAAACCCAATCCATATTCTCCTTCTCAAACCCCAAACCCAAATTCAAATTCAAAATTTCAAAATTCACAATCAATCTCGAAATCAAATCCAAGCTCAAAAATCCTTCATAAGCCTTATGATTAGATTCCACCGACTTGGTCCTTGTTGACCTCACTTTTGGAGTGAGGATTCAATCTTCCCATCATAGATCTAGGAGTCTTCTAGACACTAAAACTCCTTAGTCATATGACACTTAGTTGAACACAACTAAACCTAAAGACTTTAGGAGGGTTTGCCATCGGAAGCCTTTGACTCACGCTTATGGCCTAAACAAGCTCATGCCTACCTCCTTAAGCCAAAAACCCAAATTTAATGAAACTCAATAGAAATCTAAATCAAATATATTTGAATTGAAATCTAAATTCAATTGGGCTTGGGCTGAGGTAATTAGATTGATTAACTCAATTAACTCGTTTAAGTTCAAAATCACTTAAGTTCAAATAAAATCAAGTTAAATCAAAATTAAACTAAATTAAATCAAATCAAAAGCACATAATCAATGCATAAACACAAATGAACTCAGAAATAAATTCAAAATGAGGTTCAAAGTGGTAAATAAGTCATTTGACTCAGAGTTGACCTATGTTGGCCCCATTTAGTCAAAAGTGGACAAACCAAAAAATTATCTAAATTAAATCACTCTAAAGGGCCAAAATCATCAAATGAATATGTTCAAACATAAAACTAAACAAATCAAAATCAAATGAGTTCTCAAATAGGTTAATTGAATCATTTAACCTTTGTTGTTCAATTTATTAAAATAGATTCAAATCAAAATAAAATCAATCACTCTAAATCATCATAACCACTTAATCAAACATGATTAATGCTTAAACACATATTGAGTCAAACAAAATATTTAACTCAATTGAACTCGATTTGACCATTTGAACTTAAAATGGGTCAAATCTAAATCTAAGCCAAATTAATCCAAATAATTGATCAATAACACTTAAAATAATTTATAAAACATAATTGAAACATAATCTAAATATAAAATGGTAAATTGAATTGAATCACATAAATCAACTAAACTGTAGTCAAAGTTGGTCAAACCTTGGTCAAACTTAGGTTAAATTCAAAATTAATCCAAATTAAATAAAATTAATTAGTCAAAACCATCATAAATGATCAATTAAACATAATTGAAGCAAATCCAAAGCCAATGAGTTAAATCAAGTTGCTTGAACCCAACCGAAACTCATTTGGGTCAACATGAGTTGACAATCCCAAATTAACAAATTGGATAAAACACTTAAAGCACTTGTAAAAAGTTAAAATTCAACTTCTATGGCTGGGTGAAACCGAGAGAGAGAGAGAGAGAGAGAGAGAGAGAGAGAGAAAATAAAATCTTGCAAAATCCCTTAATCCAATCCTCCCCATCACTTGCATTGATAGAGATTGACTTCACAGCTATAAGAGGGGACTTTGGGAGCTAAATCCAAAGTCTCAATCACCAACCATCTTCTTAGTCACCATTAAGTGATTTTCAGCCACCATTAAGAGAGGAAAAAGAAGCATAAAAGAGATCCAATTTCTGCATTAGAGAGCTCCTAGGAACTCTAGCAAGCATGCACAATCCATTCCCCACTTCCTTCGACGGAAAACCATTAAATTCAAGTAGATTCCAACAAAGTGCAGTGGAGGTTCATGATTACGACGTTTCGAAGCAAGGCAAGAGTCCAAATTCATTCCAAAGCTTCATCTCATATCCAGGAGCATACTCAAATCATCTCTACCACTGGAAATCATCCCCAACGAGGTAATTTTCAAATCTTGTAGCCAGTCGTAGGATCTCTTATTTGTGACAATTCTTGCGTGATTTTAAGAATTTCCCTTAGATATCTCTTGCATTCTTCATTTTATACAATCCAAAATAAAAGTTTTCTGGTGAGAATCGACATGAAATTGAGCACAAAATGAACTTACGATGTCCATTTTTGCATTTTTTTCATCCGTCGGTTTTGTTGGCTAGGAAGCAACTTGTTCCCGTCTAATCTCCGTTCATGGGAAAGCGGGATTACGATTGAACGGATCCCGCGTGATTCGCTAAGATCGTAGATTTGATCACGGGCTGACGATCCACGAGCGAATCAATCGGAACCGCGTGCTCGCAAGTTTCCTTGTTTGCGCGTCGGCGCAAATGCGATGCGCCGTGTGGCATCAGCGTTGTCGTCACGCGTGGTTCCGGGTTAAATAAGAAAATCGCCCATTTTTATTTTAAAATTAATTAAATTGCACACTTTAAAATTCATAAAAAAAAAATACTCGATAAATTCAAATAAGGGCTCATTATATTCATCTTTCCGAGAGAAATCTAATGAGACTAAATCCCCAATTACTATTAGGTATTTTGAGCTTAATTTAGGTTTTAGTAAAAAAAATCAAATTTCATCAATTAAACCAAAAATATACTTGAGATTGATATGAATTTTTAGGGATTGAAATTAAAGTTAAAATACACCACTATAAAAATTTCAAGTCTAAAGGACTTCTGAATTGGGAGATATTAAAATTTGAAGTTTAGATTGTCTATTTTAATAAAACAAATTAAATAAAAATCTAGAAAATTGTAAAAATCTTTAAAAATAGCTTAAATCACTTCAATTAACATCTAAGATTCTTGGAAAAGTGATATGATCTTGCTTAATAAACTTAAAATAAATATTTAGGATTAAAATTTAATAAATTAAAGGCTTATTTAAAACTAAATTCATAATAATATAAATATTAAATCAAAATAAAAAATAGAATAACACTTAAGCAATCATTAATCAAACTTGAAATCAGAAAATTATCACATAATCTTCAAAAAAAATTAAATTAAATATAACTAAACTTAATTAAGTTACTGAAACTCAAATGATTACATTTTAAATTAAACTCATAATTAAATAAACCAATGAAACTCCAATATAAAATTAATCTAATCCTAATCAAATCTATATCAAACATTGAATCTTAATCATATAAAATCACTTAATAAATTAAAGTAAATTGAACATTGATTGATCATTAAGTAAACTAAAAATAAAATTAATTATAAATCCAATCCATCATAATCACTTAATATTAATCAAACCAAACCAAATGAAGCTAATGTGAACTTAATTAAATTAATATATAACTAAATCACATCTAAATCAACCCATTTGGAATAAGATAATTAATTAATCACTAAATACATGAACTTAATAACTAAATTAAACATAAATTCATAATTAAAGTATTAAATGAAATTAAATGAACATAATAAATGAATGAAATCAAATGAAACTCTAATTATAAATAATCAAGCTTAATTGAAATCAAAATAAATAATTAAAATCACTTAATCCAATCAAACAACAACAACAATAATCCTTTAATCAAATCAAATTCAAGTAAAACTTCTTAATTAAATTTATTAAATCAAATCACTCACATGTGGGAAATTAAAGTCATTAATTTCTAATTAAACAAATCTTTAATTAATCTAATAATCTAAAATTTAATTATCTTTAATCAAATCTAATCAATTAAACACCTAATTAATGCAAACTTAATGAATTAATCCATCATCTTAATGAACCAAATTGGTTTAAATAAATCACATTAAAACTAATTCTTAAATCAAACAGTTAATTAATTTACTAATTAATTTAATCACACCTCTTAATTAAGCTAACTATATAATTAAATAATCATATCAAACCTAAACTTAATCAAACATAAATTTGAACTTAATTAAATTGTAATTAAATGTCAACTAAATCATAAATTAAACCTAAATCATCAAGTCATTAATTATATCATTAATCTAAACAAACATGAAATCAAATTAAAAGTTAAATCAAATCTTTAATTAATCTAATAATTAACCTAATCACACTCCTTAATTAAACTAATTATATAATCATATTGAGCCAAGCAAATCATAAATTAATAAAGCTAATCAAATCAAATTAATTTAAATTAAGAAAGACTCTCATTAATTTAATACATAATCAAATTAAATCTAATTCAACCTACTTAAATAAGATAAACTAATCAACTATTAAATGTATGACTCTAATAATTAAATCGAAACATAAAATCCAAACTAAACTCTAATAAACATGATAAGTGAATGAAATTAAAATGAAATTCCAATCATATGTAATCAAACTCATTTAAAATTAAAGGAAACTTTCAATTCATTTTATCCAATTTATAAATAAATAAACCATAATCAAATTAAATCTAAACTCTAAAGTCATCAAATTATATCCCAATCAATATCAAAATAAGTTAAATAAAACTCAAACAAAATAAACATATTGAACTAAGATAAGAGATTAATCATCAAACTAAATAAATAATCAATATATATAAACTAAATGACTAAATTTAACAAATTAAACCCTTAATTGAAATTCAAATAAAAGAGCACACTAAACTTCAAATAAATCATAGGTTAATTGGAATATATTCACCAATCTAAACAAACTTAAATGAAATAATAGAATCAATGAATTTAAACAACTTCACAATGATATTAATCATATGAAATTAAAATCTTAAATTAAAACCCAAGAGAAAGGAACTAGATATTAATTTAAAGTATATTGAATTATCAAAAACATAATTAAATCAAAACATCTAATTCAAAATTAATTAATCAAAATACATGAAGATTAAGTAAACTCAAATTTTTAAATCTAAATCAAATCAAACAAACATTAATCAAATCAAATCAATCACATAAATTCAAATGGGCTAATTAAGATACTTAAGGACCTTAGTTAGACTCTTTAGGAGTTAGGATGTAGAATAGGATGAGTTCCATCCAAAAATAGAATTCATTCTACTCTTCATTCTTGAAAACCTAAATATCATTTTAACCAAATAAAAGTGAAATAAAAATGGAAAATAAATCATTAAATAATTTAAATTGAAACCACCCAAAGGTAAAATTTAAAAAAAAATTCAAACTCCAAATTGAAACTTAAACTAAAAAAGCCTAGTAAAATCTTGTCACGCCTTCTTTTCACACACTAGAATATTTGGGTCATCGACCTAGAATTAGGTTAGTCGATGTGTTGATTGTATGTATGATGTTATATTTTATTTTTGATGTAATATTTTTGAGTAGATGTTAGGAACGTGGATTGTAGACTAGATGTTAGGCCATTGATAGTCATATATTATTTTATATAGGGGATTGTGCTTAAGGGGCCACTGTAAAAATAAATATAAATGTTTTCTTCCAGGTTGCTTATGCCCCAAGCATAATCCAAATCGGGGGCTTGGTTACCCATGTGTAGGGAAGTCCAAATTATAAATATAAGTGCTTGGATTGAATGTATGTTTAGCTAATCTCTATTTTACAGGTGTAGTTAGATTTATTTATTTTATATAAAATATAATTTTATATTAGGAATTAGGATTAGTGCTGTGGGGGATTAAGATGAGCAGTGGCCTGAAGGCTTAGTCTATTGGGTACCCTGTGATGCTTTTGAAGCAAATCAAATCAAAAGAAAGAAGAGGACATGAAGAAATGAAGAAAAGAAGACCCCACATAATATATATTATTTTGTAATCCAGGTTCTATAAGGGTAGAGCTTGGCTACCCATCTTTTCTCTTTTCGGGGTGTACGGTGGAACCCGACCGCACCGACCTTTTATTCTCTTACATAATTTATACATGTTTGATTGGTTTTGTGTTTATATTGCACATTAGAACAATATGTTTTTTATACTTTCTTAATGTTTGATATTTGAATGTGTGATCTGGATGCGGTAGACTCTTAGGATAAAATTAATTTTTCTACCCCAACTAATCACTCATAATTAAATTTTAATCAACTCACAATCTCATCATAAAGTCTAGGCTATAAACAAAATATTTAAAAGATTTAGTAATCCCTTAGCTGTATGATTATATGTCTCACATCATGCATATCATATTCCTTCTTCCTTGAATATGGGGGATCTCCATCCTTGCACGATAGGGGAATGCTTGACTTGTGAGGGCATCCCTTGTGGTGGAGAACACCCTCTTCTCATTGATTTACTCAATAATCTTATTTCATCATGCATTTAGGCATAAAAATCTCAAGCCTTTGTCCAACTGAATGTGTCAAAAATGAAATAAAAAATGAAAAGATTTTGCATTAGTAGACTAAGTCATATGCTTATACCACTCATGCTCTAGTCTCTTGGGGAGTGGATTTATGACTTTAGTCTCTTTCAAATTATATATGTTGATCTCACTTTTGGGTGTGAGCTCTTAACTTCCTCATTATGGATCTAAGACTCTTATAGACACTAAGAGTTTCTCAGTCTTAAGACACTTATAGTGATTAGGAAAATACTTAATCTAAGCTTAGAGACTTAGAAGAGTTAGCCATAAGAATAAGTTATGCCTTAGGGATTTAGGAAGAATCGCCTACCCTATAGCCTTAAACTCATTCCTTGCTTCCTTCTTCCAAACAAAACCTCAAATTCAAATCCAAAATCATAAATCCAACCCCAAATCAAATGATTGAAACCCATGATTAAACTCAAATTCTAAATCCTTTCCTAAGCCCTTTAACTTTATCTTATGGACTTAGCCTTAACCAATTCCAAATCAACCCCAATTCAATTTATTTTCTCAAGATCATAAATCCAAACATAAATCAAATCCAATTCCAAATGATTGAAACCCATGATTGAATTCAAACTCCAAAATCCCTTCCTAAGCCATATGAACCACATTCATATGCTTAACCAAAATCTCTTCGGTGAGGTATGGCTCAAAATTGAGCTTAGATTGAATATTGTTTGGTCTATTGTGAAGGGAATTGTAATCCCATTGAAATTCCACCATTGGATGTTCTTCCTTGGCTTCTAGATGGTGTGGGTTAAATCATAGCCTTATCTGAACTCAAGTGAACTCAGATCAAGCCACGGAGGATGGACGGTCTCTGTCTCTCATAGGCAAAGGCAGGGATGAATCTTGGACCATTCATCCCGCAAATTTAGGATGGATGGTCCTGATAAAAACAAACTAGATCCTCTGATTTATCCCTTTGAAATTGTGGGTTTGATCCTAACCGTGGATCCTTGACATGACAACCTAAGGGAAAGCGTGTAGCACCTCCGGCTAACGCGACAACTGATTTGATTCAAATAATGAATCCTGTCATGCCACGTGGAAAGCGTGCACCACGTCAGTAGCCCACATGGCGTCGATGGGATTAGTTATATAATTATGCTATTTAATTAAGCAATAATCACAAAAACTTCATAAAATCATAACTAAATATATAAAAATCCAAAAAAAAAATGCAACCTTAACTTCATTTTAAAGATAAATCAGGGAGGAATAATATAAAATTGTTTCTAATTGATTTAAATAGTAAATTTTCTTTAATTAGAGTTTAATTGAAAACTTGATAACCTTAATTACTTCCTAATCATTTCATTAATTGATTCCAAACTTCTCAGGCATGTTTAGGAGGATGACTTCTGCCTCTCCAAATTTTCTTGGAATTTATTAATGAGTTAATTAGAGAAAGTAATTAATGAATCCCTAATCACCCTCTTAATATAATTAAGAGTAATTAAGTATGTGAACAGTGGTTTAATCCCTTAATTAAGATAATTAAATATTATTTTGGTAAGTAGGAGGTTTATGGAATAGGTTTGGGGTATTCTCCCTAAGTTATTCCCTAAACCACTTTCTTCCTTAATCCAAACATAATTAAGGATTAATTCACTAATGACCTACTTAATTAGCTTAATCAAACTTTCAAAATCAATCTGAACTTAATCAATCTCTTGCTAGGTAGATCTTTAGGTGTTCAAAAGCCTAAGGTAAATTTAAAGAAATCATTTCCAACCCACATGTGTGGGAAGGTTACGAAAGTACTTAATTAAACCCTTAATATTAATTAATCAATAATTGTGAGTCAATTGCATTAGGCCCCTTTCTTTCCTAAGTGCATTACTGATTCAAATTCCATGTGTTTACATATCATATATTGGCTCATAATTGTTAGGTTAATTATGTTAAAGTGGTGTAGGTAAAGGATAATTAATGCACTTAATTTACACCTTAACCTAAACAAAACATAAAATCAACTTAATGATTTTGAAAATTAAACTAAATCAATTCACACATGGGGGAAATGGGTTAGGACTAGTAAACATTTTCACATTTCTTAAATGAAATCAAACTCAAAATAAAAATAAAAATCCCTTTAAAGAAATTTTGATTCACTTTAAATGATCTTATTTCATAGGATTGTCTTTAGAAATTAATTAAGGTGAATGAAATCATATACTTACATCACTTTATCTTTTTCCAAGCATGTTAAATGTTGTTTGCCATATGAAAATCATGCAGTCATATCTTTTGAAAAGTCCAAATAAATGAAATATTTTTTATGTCAAATTGCATGTTTTAGCTAAAGTAAGAATATGAATGACTACTATCACTATTAAATCAAAAATTATTTTCAAAACTTATAAATCAAAGATTATAAATGAAGGTATGCTACTTATAAATACTTATAAGCTTGCATGTGGTTATAGTTTAAAATGTGTTATGTGATTTCTTCTCTTTTCTTAATGGGGCTTTGTATATGATTTACAAAGTGTATAGTTCATTTGAAAAGAACATAACACTTGCTTAAATCTATTCATATACACTTCTATGTTATGACTTAAGAAGGATTCCCACATTACACATACAAATTAAACAACCAAAATCAAACAAACAAACATAAATCTTTTGCTTGATTCTTCATCCATTTGTTTTCTTTTTGTACATGAAAATGTATTTAAGAAAAGCGGTATATTAGTTTAGACATCCCGGGGTTGCGAGGCTTTAAGTATCCCTAAGAAGGTCTTGTACCTTATACCCTTGGTGTAGACAAAAATGGCACCGTACTCACTTATGTCTTTCATACATGTAAATGTGCATTTGATTAATGGGTAAAAGAGTCCCCCTTTTTTACTTAACAAAATCATGCATCATAAAACATGCAAATTTTCCTAAACAACATCTCTTTGCATTCATCATTAAGGTATGCTAAGATTTGCATTTACCTATATAGCTATTCTTAGGATCATTTCATATGCATGGTATACATGTTGGAAAGAAATAAATGGTTGTGTATTTTGTGATGGTAATTCACCTTAATTAATATTAAAATGTCTTTCTTATTGAATAGGTTTATTTAGAGAAAATATAAACTTAGGATTAATTAAAACACATAATAAAACATTCACTAAAAAATCATTAATGAATCTACCTTAGAAATTACTTAAGGTAGGGAGGAAAGAGAAGTTCTCTTCTCTTTTCCTCTCTTTACAACACTTAGTAATTAAATGTAGGCTCATTGAAATAAAATCGCTATCATGCACTGAGAGGCACCAGACCTCACCTGTAGCTCGGGAGTCAATCTTGTGCAGACTGTACTCACTAGAAGAATGATACTCCTGATTGATACTGGCTGTATTAGGGGTAACAATCCTTGGATGATCCTCTACTACTGCTGCAACTGAACTATCATATGGAATATCCGTGATAACTAGTCACCATCTCTGCATCCGATTGTATTGGTGGAGTTGGTGAAAGAATGACCACGATGCTCCGGGGTTGCCACTCCTTCCGCACCACTACTAGGGCAGAAGGTCAAGCAGGCGAGCTCGGCCCTACCAGTGGGTGGTGTAGGAGGAGTAGGATCCCTTGTCCATAGCTGGATCACCAACGGGTACATTTTTCCCAAGATGCGGCCTTCATAGCCTTAGATGGAATGGGTGATGCTGAAACTTACACTGGCGATGGTGGACATGGGGTAGAGTGGTGGGGTGGAGACACCAGCAACTCTCTGTGTACAGGAACTGCCTTCTTGTGGTAGTTGGTCCCCGTGAGGAGAATACTATCAGTATGGTCGGGGCGGGTAGTACACCGTCTTGAAAATCAAAGCGGCGGTGACTAGCGGTTGAGCGTCTGCTCTCTAGTAATGTGATGTATGGGCCTCGTGGGCATTCTCCTGACGGATGCCTCCCATGCTACGGGGATAGATCGAAGATTGAGCTGGGTACGACTCGACATCCGTATGATACGACATAGAAAGGCGAAGCCGACATCGACCTCTACTCTAGAAATTATAGTGCACCACAGGTGATGAATGAATCCTCGGCATCCCTCTTGTATGATCACGGAGAGGATGAAATTGGTGTGATCAGAGAGTGGTGAAGTGATCATGGAGACTCATCCATACTGGCATTGGGAGGCAGTACTGACCCATACTCAAATATGGGGGAGGCAAGCCTTGAAATCGGGGGAGCCTTACCCTCGGAGGGTACAGATGGTAGGGTGTTTGCATGCACCGGGGCAACATGTGCAACTCTAGGATGAACTGTAATCGAAACTGGAACTGCCGGTACTGTAACCATTGAAGTCTGTGGTACTTCCATAACTTTCCTCTTCAGTGAGGAGATATCTGAATCAAAAGGTAAATCTATCCTGATGACCAGCTTCTGCCCGACCACCTTCTTCCTGCTGATTGTGGTGAGGGGAATGCCCTCACAAGTGATCCTGGCCCCCTCAAATCCATAGACAAAGTGGATCAAGTGGGTATGGTCTTGGAGAAAGAAGTTAGCCTGATCTAAGGCTAGATTCATACCGTGGGGAATAGTAAAGACAAATTTCTGGGAACCTGCCATTGCATTGATTATAGTAAACTAAACCTAAAACTATAATTTCACTGACTGAAAAGGATTTACAATGAGAAATGAACTTGCATCAGTTTTCTGTTTCCATAGATTTTGAATTTTGAATTTTGAATTTTGAAAATTTGAACCCACATCCAACAACTTGGAAGTGTTATGTGGGGTTCAAATAGATTTGGAAAGATTGATTGAAAGAGGAATTTGAATATGAATCCAAACTTCAACAAATTTAGGTATGTTGAAATATGGATTCAATTTTTTTGATAGGATGCTTCCATAGGTTCATTTATGTTTTGAATTTGAATTTTGACTTTGAGGACCCTTTCCTTCAAACAATTTGGGTATGTTAAAGCAAGGGACAAATGATTTTGTTTTGTTTGAATATTTTGGAATTCTTACTTAATAAATTTAGGTATGCTAAGTAAAGTAAAAGTGATTGTTTCTTTTTTGTGAATCTTGTTTTGTTTTGATTTTGGAAAATTTTGGAATTCTTACTTAGCAAATTTAGGTATGCTAAGTAAAGAATTCAGGTGAGTTTTGATTTTTGAAAAGGGATTCTTAACAAATTTTAGTTTGCTAAGAAAATCCTAAGTGTTTCTTTTGTTTAGAATGTTTTGATTTTTGAAAAGGGTAGGATCCTTAGCAAATTTGGTATGTTAAGGGAATCCTAAGTGTTTCATTTTGTTTTTGTTTTTGAAATGATTGAAAGTGGAGATTCAACTTTAGCAAATTTGGTAAAGAGGAAGCCCCACTTGGTTTTGTGAAATGGAAATTTCACTTAGCAAATTTGAGTATGCTAAATGAAATTTTAAATGGTGTATTTGAAATTTTGATTTATTTTGGTTTTGAAAAATGGAAACTTCTCCTTAGAAAATTTGGTATGCTAAGGGGAGAAGTTCCAAAAGGTGTTTAAAAATTTTGATTTTTGGATTTGGAGACTTCACTTAATAACTTTGGGTATGTTAAGTAAGGTTCCAAAATGTGTTTTGAATTTTTTTATAAAATATTTTGGATTTGGAAGCTTTACTTAACAAATTTGGGTATGTTAAGTAAGGTTCCAAAATGTGTTCTGAATTTTATTTTTTGAATTTTGGATTTGGAAACTTTACTTAATAAATTTGGGTATGTTAGCGAGGTTCCAAAATGTGTTTTAAAATATGATTGTTGATTTTGATTTTGAATTTGGAAACTTTACTTAGCAAATTTGATTATGCTAAATGAAATTCCAAATGTGTGCTTGAAAATTTCTTTTGAACTTTGGGATTTGAAGACTTTACTTAAAAAAATTTGAGTATGCTAAGGGAGGTTCCAAATGTGTTTTAAAAAAAAAATTTGAGTTATGATTTTTGGTTTTAATGTTTAGAAAAGAGGACCTCCATTCAACAAATTTAAGTATGTAGGTTGGAGATCAATTTATTTTTGAAATGTAAAAATTTTTGTGTGTGATTGTTGCTTTTTGAATGAGAGGAATTCCAACTTAAAACATATGCGAGATATGTTTAAGCAAGATTTCCTAAAAGATATTTTAATTTTTTTCGTTGGGAATGAAATCTTCATTTAATAAATTTAAGTATATTAAATGAAGGTATTCATGTGTGCATTTTGAAAATTTTAATTTTGTTTACAAATGAACTTTTCATTCAATAAGTGTGAATATATTGAAATAGAAAGATCCATGTGTGATTTTTGAAAAGTTTTATGATTATGATTGTGATTTTGAAAAAGTTGATTGTTATTTTATTTTGAAAATAAAATCTTCATCAAAGTGAATTTGAAAGAAGATGTACATTTATGCTTTTGCAAAATGTTATTTTAGTTTTATTTTTGAAAATCCCTACATGTAACAATTATAGGAATTGTTAAATGAGGGTGAAAAAATTTTGTGAAGAATATTTTATTAAGTGCATTTTTGAAAAATGTGCTTTTGAAAAAGCAAAGTTCTATATGGAAGATTTATTATTTTTAGCATGAACCTTTCCTTATCATAAAAATGATCAGGGGGAAGTCCTTAAGAGATGTTTCTTTTTATTTTAGATCTTTTCATTTTATCCACTGAAGGAACCCAACGAGGGTTTCAATATAAAGATATTGACTAACTTAAGTCAAGAATGAAATGAGCTAAGCACCAACGGAAAGAAGGATAGTCTTGGATCCATACCAAAGTACAAACCCACTATCGATACTCAAAGACAACAATAATTTACCAAAGATGGAGAGAGGAACCATCCCCAATGGAGTCACCAGAAAAATCTTTGGTGAAAACTTTCTATAAGGGAGTCGCCTTCCAAATCTGTGGGGAGAAAAGAAAGTGGAACCCTTATAAAAATTTATCTTGGTAGGACGCCATGTAGATCCGCAGATGTACTTATTCAGGTGATCTGATACGTCATCAAGGTATATTGTACTATGTCTAAAGATAGAAGTCACTACCATTTAATAGAACCAATCACCTCAATAAGGACTCCTAAGGATGATGGGTCTGCATATGTACCAGAGATTCTTCCCCTACTTTACATGGAAAAGTAAAGTAGGGTTTATTTTAAACTAGGTTCGTTAAGTTCTCTACAAGTGCTAGCCCCCATAGTTAATTACATCCTAAGGGATGGGATCCCTTAGGAAAACTCTCGATTAAGGTAAATGATCATTGTCTTTGAAAATTTCAATAGGGAAGGACTATGAATCGATTGGTTTATATTTAAAGATCAAATGGGATTGGTCAAAAGAGGGAGTTATTATCGAAGCCAAAATGGGAAATAAGTAGGAGGTACTCACGATGCTAGGAAACCTAGCGAACATCTCAAACTATCATATAGTTGGGCTTTACATTTTAGAAGTTGATTTAGTTTTTTTGAGTTGTATTTGCATTAGAATTTTAGGACTTAAGATTCCTTAACACAAGATTAAGAAAATGCCTAAGAGGTGAGAAATTATGTTTATGGCCCACAAAGGGGAGAAGTAACCTCAGAACCTAAATCTAGAGAGCTTCGGTGAGAGCTGGAAGGATAACATAAATCTAAGGTGAGAATGGGTAATTAGTTTACCTCCATAAGAGAGGACAAACCACCCGACAACTTGGACTTACAACCACCTGGGGGTGGCCTCCAACTAACCCCTCCTATGATTTTAAATACCTTTAGGCAAGTCTTTATGCTTATGCAAGATAGCTGGGCTGTTATTATTTAGAAAGAGACCAAGTCCTTAAACTCACTCACTAAAGAGACTAGATCATGTAAAGGGACATGCTTCAAATGACCTAAATCTAATGCGATTCAAATTTCAATTTTATTTTTAATTTTGGACAATCATTTTGACTTAGGATAATAGATTTTTTATGACTAATGCATGAGAAATCAGATTATTGGCCAAAATTAGCGAGAAGGTAGGAGGTGAGTTTCCACCATGGCCCTTAAAGGTCAAGCCGGGTTCTCTGGCAAAGGTGGAAGCCCTCCAATCACTTTTGTGCATGATATTATAAAGAAATGCTCATCCAGCTAAGGGGTTGCTAATTCTTTTATCTTGATTTTAATCCTAAGTTTTTGGGTGAGTTTATGAGTTGTTTAATTTGAATTTGAATTGTTAAGTTGGGTAAAAGATTTATTTTTCCTTAAAGAGCCTAATCCACATCCAAGCCATACATAAAGCAAGAAAGAAACTAGAACATCATGCCACTTAATGCAAAAGCTAAACAAATCATCAATCAATTTATAAAGTTAATTGCAAAAAGAATAAATGACCGTTTGTGGCAGGCACCATCGTGCAAACTCAAAAATATCAAATGTGGGTAGCCGAGCTCTACCCTTATACAACTCAAATTACAAATGAATCAATTTACTATTTAAGCAAAGGAATTCATTGTTATGGGGGTCTTCAAGCTTTATTTCTTTTTTCTTCTTTCTTCTTTCTTCTTTTGGTTCCTCCTTTAGATGGTTGGAAGGCTTCACATGGTGCATAAGATAGAATCTTATGACCAATGTTCATCCTAATACCCATAAGAAATCATTCCAAAATCCTTTTTATACAAATTTTTACATGAAAAGGAAAAGTATAAATCTAACTAACACCTGCAAAATAAAGGTTAGTTAAGTCACACAACACAAATCCCAAGCATGTATATTGGACTTATCACCCCACACATTGGTGACTAAGTCTACCTAGCGTATGGATTATGCTTAGGGGGTATAAAGCACCTGTAAGCAAAAGTATTTATATTTTTATTTATGATATAATTAAGCATAATCCCTAGAAAAAATAGTTAGACTAATCAATTCATGCATCGACCCCAACCTAAAGAAGTGGTGACTTAGGCTAATGTGTGCTTTAAAGGCTGTGTGTACTTAGCTTTAGGTTCAAAATTCTAAGTGTGAAGAACATATTCAACTTAGAGGAGGGTTTCATTTAAGTTGTTTAAGTATTTTGGGTTATTTTTATTTCATGTTTTAATTTGGTTTAAGTTGATCCTACAATTAATTACTAAGTTATGAAGAGAGGGAAAGAGAAGAGAACTTCTCTTTCCTTCCCTAATCCTTAAGTAATTTTTAAGGTAAGTTCACATTTTAGTTTCATTTAGGTAAATGTTTTAATTACATATTTTAATCAATCCTAAGTTTAGATAAATCCTAAACAAACCTATTCAAAAATTAAGGCATTTTAAGATTAAATAAAATGAATCAAAATTCACACAACACACATTACTTCATTTCTTTCCCAACATATATAACGTGCATATGGATGGACCCTAAGCATATCTATACATGCAAATAGGAGTAGTTAACACACTTTATGATGCATGCTAAGTAATCCATTTAAGAAAATTTAGAAGTTGAATATGCATGATTTTTCTTAAGTAGAAAAGATTTTCCTTATCCAAAATTTCACATACATACATGAAAGTAAGAAAGGGATAAGTGAGTACAACACCATTGTTAACCAGAGGTGTAAGGTACAAGGCCTACTTAGGGCTACTTAAAGCCTCGCAACCTCAGGGTTGTCCAGACTAATATACCACTTTCCTTAAGTACAAACATGTATATAAAAGAAATTAAATGAAAAAGAATATGCAAAATTTGTTTAATAGATTTGTTTTGTTAATTGAATTTATGTATGTAAGTGTAATTAACCCTTCTTAGATGGTAGCATAGGGATGAATAGGATATGAAATTAGTTGAGCATTAGGTCCTTTTCAAATGAACCTTATATCTCACAAAAATTTCAATTCAAAACTATGCCAACATAGGAAAGAAAGGAAGCCTATACTAAGCATACCTTTATAATACTTCACATGCAAGCTTATAATTAAGGTTTGAATAGAACATTTTCAGATTTGATATTTCATTTATAAGTTTTGAAAATACTTTGGATTTAGTAGTGATAATAGCCACTCATATTTTAGTTTAGCCAACACATGAACATTTGACATAAAGTAAACAATTTCATTTTAAAATTTGAAACATGAAATTATGAATGCATGAATCACATGACATACAACTTAACATGTTGGGAAAGATCCAAAGCAATGAAAGCATGTAAAAAAAATTCACTTTACTTAAATCCTAAAGACATTCTTATAGAATAAGAAAATTTTGAATAAATCAAAGTGAGTTTCAAAATGATTTTTGTTTATTTTGAAGTTTGATTTAATTTTGAAAAGGTGAGATGAGTTTGATGTTCCTAACCCATTCCCACATGTGTTTTGTATTTTTGTTTAATTTTCAGATAATTAAATCCATTTTAAAGCATTGATTAGGTTAAGGTATGAATTTAGTAGCTTAAGTACCTTTACCTACACCACCTTAGAAAAATTAATTAAGTAATTATGAGCTAATGAGATGACATAAAACCCACAAGGAATTTAAATTTGAAATGCACCTAATAGTTAGAAGGCCTAATGCAATTTGGCTCATAATTAAAAGTTAAATAAGCTAAGGGGTTTAGTTTAAGTACTTTTTAAACACCTTTTCACACATGTGAATTGGGTTTTAATTTCCTTAATTAAACTTAGGCTATTAAACACCTAAGCATCTACCCAAGGTAGATTAATTAAGTTCTGAAACTTTTTAGAATTTTTGAAAATTGATTAAAGGGATAATTAATGAGTTAACCCTTAATTAAGAGGGGATTAAGGAAAGAAAAGGGGGTTTAGGGAATAGCTTAGGGGAAATGCCACAAAATTATTCCATAAAACTCCTACTCAGTGGATCTGACCTTAGTCAAACTTAATCATAGGGTAAATATACTAATAACACCTTAATTACCCTTAATTACATGAAAGAGGGTAATTAGGGAATGAAATAACAATTTCCCCAATTGATCCCTTAATAAATCTCAAGAAAATTCGAGGAGGCGGAGGTCATCTCCTAAAATGAACCCTAGAAGTTTGAGATTAATTGATGAACTAATTAAAGGATAATTAGCTAATTAAGATTCTCAAAGAAACCCATATTCAGAGAAAAGGGTAATTCAAAATATTTTGAAATCATTTTTAAAATATTCTAGATAAAATTATCTTTCCATAGCATTTTTTCTTTTATTTTTTTAAATTTTTTTATGAAGAGTTATAAATATTAGAAGTTCCATGGATTAATTAGGAATTAATTATGCATTTAATTAATCCCTACTTAATCCTCAGCTCACGGCACGACGTGTGGCGGCGGTAGTCAGTGCGCTTTACATGCGTCGCGCCGTGAGGGTGCGACTTAAACATCACATCCCAAATTGTGATGGTGGCATGCTAATATCCTTGACCGTCCGATCAAAGATCGGATGGCTACGGATCCACCCGTGGTTTATAAAGGATAAATGTTTTACTAAATGTGCTAAATAATCTCAACCGTCCATCTAAAATGCATGGATGGTTGAGATGAGCCAAGTTCTTCTATGAGGATCAATGGAGGCATCCATGATCAAGTAGATCCTGATCAAGCATGGAATCATACAAAAAAATCAACCCACACCATCTAAGCACAAATACAAACCCATCCAATAGTGGATTTCTCATGCCATGAATATTTCGTTCACAATGGACCAACACCTATTAAGCTAAGTGGTCAAAAAATTCCATACCTCACTAGCACTCGAGATTGATGAGGTAGCTTCGTTTGGTGGAGACGAAGCCTTGTTGAAATTTCTAGGCCTTGGGGTTGAGTGGATCAATTGGTAGACCAACAAAATTCACTTGAGCTTTGGCTTTGATTGAATTGATCCTCTCCTTGCTATGGGAACTTCAATGTGAGCTTGAGTGAGCTCAGATTGGTCTTTAGATGAAGAGTGTAGAAGGAATTTGGAGAAAATCAAGTGTAGAGGAAGTTGGCTAAAGGATTGAGCTCCTTATTTCCCATTGTGCAAAGCTGAGAATTAGGGAATTCAAATCCTATTTAAGAAGCTTTGGAATGCTCTGAGGTGGTTGCTTTGGGTTCCTAGGCTTCAATCGACAATGAGTGACTTGAAATCTCATTGAATTAGGGAGAGTATATCTACCCCTATGGAAATCGAATGACCAAACCATTATTTTCTATTTTGATCCAATTGCTGAGATTGGAGAATTTTTTTTGATGGTTTTGAGTGTGCACGTGTCAGTTTGATCGCTTGAGTGGATTTCCAACTTCCCATGTGCTGAATTTTAGCTTAGTAGGGAATTTGAAAACTCAATTTCTAGCTATGTGGTCGGGTTTGGTCTATGGGCCAAATGGGCTGACCCAAACTCATTGGGTTGGGTGCACCACTCATCACTAAGTCCCCTTGAGTTTTTAGGAAAGCCTCAAGTGATTGTGAAGAGGGTATGACCAAAATACCCATGGGCTAAAGGGTCAAGTTGGCCTATTTGGTGCCTTTGGTTTGATTCAATTTGGTATAGATTTGATTTTGGCTCCTATGACTTCATTTAGGTCAAAAGGGTCAAGTTGGCCAATTTGTCCCATTTGACCTATTTGAGGTAGGTCAAGGGTAGGTTTAGGTTAGGTTAGTCATATGGAGTAGATTGGTATCTTTGTTTCCAATCAATTTTTGTTAAGTTCAATTTTGGCTCAACATGACCCCTTTAGGTCATGTTGGGTCTAAGGTCAATTGGGCTAGGTTAAGTCTAGTTGTCCAATTGAAGCTTTGGTCAAGTTCCACAGGTGATTTGGGATGGACTTGACCCATTGGTTTCAATCAATTTGGCTTATATCAAGTTTTGACACATTTTGACCCTTTAGGTCAAAATGGGTCAACTTGGGTCAAGTGGGTCAATTGGGCTAAGTTAGGCTCAAATGTTGGCTTGGTCAAGTTCAAACATAAGTCATGAGTGAACTTAGATCAATGGTTTCAAACAATTTGGCCTATGGTGTATTTTGGCTATGTAAGGTTTCATTTTAGGTTACGTGTTGACTTGTTCAACCCTTAGGTTTGCCTTAGTTTGACCTAATTTGATTGATTGATCATCCCATGATGATTGTTGATCATGATGAGAGGCAAATATGAGTTTGGTTCAATCCAATTTGGTTAGGATCAAAAGTTGGCTCATATAAGGGTACTTTAGGTCACTTTGGGTCAAGTGAGCCTAAGTGGTTCAAATGGCTTGAAGCTTGATTTGAGTTGATTGATCTTGTAGATGGACTTATGATTGAAATATAAATCCATTTAGTGGTTTGAAGTCAAATGGGTTTTGATTCATTTGACAATTTCATATTCAAAGGAAGAATATGACAGGGTCTTGGGTTTGATTTTTGATTTGGGTTTTGTTTGATTGAGGTTTGGATTTATATATGAGCTCATGATTGTAGGATTGATTGAACCATGAGAGAAAAGCAAGAATTTGGCTTGATTTGAAGATGATTTGACTAAGTTCAAGATTTTGACTTGAAAGGCTTAGATTTGATTTTGAGTTGATTTGAGTTTGATTTTTGGAGTTGATTTTGATTGTTTGAATTTATATCTCATTTATATATGTGAATAAAAATAAGAATATAAACTGATCATGAGAAAATTTCAAAAATTTGAAAGAGTTTAATCATGATTTGGGTTAAATCCATTAAAGGGAATTTAAAGGATTTAAGAGAATTTTTAATTTGAAATTTAATTTTTGACTTGGATTTGATTGATTTATATTTATATTTCATTTATATATGAGAATATAAATGAGAATACAAATAAGTTTTGAGAAAATTCATGAGTTTGAATAGGTTTGATCAAAGTTTAGGTTAAATCTATTAATGGAAAATTAAGAGATTTAAGAGAATTTTGAGGATTTTAAATTTGGAATTTAATTTTTTTCCTTTGATTGGATTGATTTATATTTATATTTCATTTATATATGCGAATATAAATAAGTTTTGAGAAAATCTCATGAGTTTGAATTGATTTGATCAAGGTTTAGGATTGATTTTGGCTAATTCTTTTAATGGAAAATTAAAGGGACTTAAGAAATTTTTAATGAATTGATTTGGAATTTTGAATTTGATTTGATGGATTTGAATTTATATTTCATTTATATATGGAAATATAAATGAGAATATAAATGGATAATGAGAAAATCTCTAAGATTTGAATAGGTTTGAATCATGATTTTGGCTAAGTCCTTAAGAAAGGGTTAAGGACTTAGGAAATCTGAACTTAGGAATTTTTGATGGATTTTGATCATGGCTTTCAATCATAGAATTGAATCATGGATTTCAATCTTGGAATTGATTTGAATTAGGAGAAAATCAAATAGAATTGATTTGGAGTTTGACTTGAAGGAGGGAAAGTGAGGAAAAGGTTTAAACTAAGGGTAGGAGGTTTTCTTAACACCCATAAGGCATAACCTATTCTTATGGCTAACTCTTCTAAGTCTTCTAGGGCTAAAGGAGTGTCCACGTAATCACTAGGTGTGTCTTAAGACTAAGGAGCTCTTAAAGTCTAAGAGGAATCCTATGCCTAAGATGGAGGTGTTGAGAGCTCATTATAAAAATGAGGTAAATAAAGGGCGCCCAATAGGTGCGGTGTGACTGACAAGGAATGCCGCACGTATTGGTGTTGACCAAAATGATCAACAACACCACAAGACCACAAGCACTAACACAAATAATCTATTCTTAACCCAAAGAAAAGAAAGGATCCAGAACATAGTGTAATGTGGCTCTACTTATGTCCGAGACATAAGAGAGAGGGAAGAAATCTACTAAGGGATAGAGTGTGAACCTTCCACTAGGGAAGTAGATTCAAGTCATCTATAAAGAGATGAAAGGTTTGATTTGAATTGAATCTTATTGAGGAGAGATCTTCACTGGGGGAGAGGGTTGAGTTTATTTTAATTTTTGTTAGGTTTGAATTTTTAGGATGAACCTTATTAGTTTGAAATGGGTTGTACTGAGTAGGAGCCATGGAGGCTAAGACTTAATTGAGATTTACCAAACAAAAGGGGTAGTCTACTAAGCACATAGTAGGACTAACGGCCAAAGGGGTGCCTTTCGGTATGCAGTACATGTACTAGGAAGAAAGTGTAGTAGAGTTACATTCTCCAAGTAAGGACCAGTGCTGGGGTAATCTGTTGGCAAGATAACAGATTGAAAATACAACCTAGAGCTGACTATTGAGTGAATGCCACTGGGGGACTTAGATCAGCTCAAAGATAGTCAAGATTGATTTCATTTTCTTAGTTTTGTTTGTTTTGATTATGATGGATCCCATAGGTTTGTGATGAACTGCACTGAGTAGGGGCCAATGAAGCTAAAACCAAATTCAGATTTACTAATTCAAAGGGAGTAGTCTACCAACCACAAGATAGGACTATCCATCCAAGGAGAAATACCTTTTAGTATACAATGGTCAAGTTTTAAGAAGAAAGCATGGGGACTCATATCTTCTAGAAATAAGGGACCATTGGGGTGATCAGTTGCTTTGGGCAACATATCAAACCCGACCTAGGGCTAACTATTGAGTGAATTCCACTAGGGGACTTAAATGAGCTCAAGAATAGTCAAGAATTAATTTCATTTTTAAATTTGTTTATTTTGATGGATTATGAGTTTACGATGGATTAAAATTAGAAGGAGGTTATAGAAGCCTAGACCTATCTCAAATTTACTGAACCAAAGGGAGTAGCTTCCCGGTCGATGGGAAAATTATCCAACCAAAGGAGTGCCTGTTAGTTTGCAATGATCAATTGAAGGGAAGAAAGCTCAGGGACTCACATCTTCCACTAAAAAAGATCACTAGGGTGATCAGTTGCTTTATGAAACAAATCAAACCCGACCTAAGGCTGCCCGTTAGTTTGCAATAATCATGCTAGAAAAAATGCATCATAGTCTTACATCTTTCAAAGAAAAATGACTGCCGGGATAACCTGCTTGTGGAAAAATAGATTGAATCTGACTTAAGGGTGATTACAGAGTGAGTACTGACCCGGGGATTTATCTCAACTCAGGTAGTCAAGCAATTCCAATAAGGAGTTCTCTTGACACTGCTCTAAAGATAGGATGCCTACTTACGAAAAGGGGCCATTTAGGGGCTCGAATTCCTAATCCACAAGCGAATTAATTATTATTTATTTATTTTAGTTTATTTATAGTGGACCATGTTAGTTTGTGAGGGATCATAGTGAGAAGGAGCTTATATCAGCCTAGACCTATCTATTTACTAACCAAGGGAAAAATTTATCTGAACAAATTTTCCAACCCGGGGTATACTAGGAAAGAGGCTGTCCAATCCAAAAGGAACCGGGTAGTGTCTAAATGGGGTCGGACTTGATCCAAATAGAGTGCCCACAAGGGATGGGGCTGGTAAGGGCTTAATCCAACACCTTGGAGAAGATGACATGGCTAGTCATAAATCTAATAGGTATTCGGTGTCCAACTCAAGGAGAAAGCACGTGGTCTCATATCTGCCAAGAATGGTGTACTCACCGGGTGAGTTGTTGTCAGCATAGCGAACATCAACCAACCTAAGGTGCTGGTCAGTTTGCAACAATTAGCCTAGAAAGAAAGCTCAGGGACTCACATCCTCCTATAGTGGAACTAATTGCTATGATAGTCTGTCTTTGGCTCGACAGGTGCTATCTAACTTAGGGCGACTACTGAGAGAATGCCACTGAGGGACTTATATCGACACAAGAGTAGTCAAGAGGAAAGGAGCCTTTGGGGGACTTACCCTGAACCTCAAATATACTCGACCTAGTTAGAGCATGATGGCTAGTTCAAGAAGAAAGAATGGGGACTCACATCTTCTTAAACAAAGTCAACATGAGGTAGCTTACCGGCTGAGAAGTGAAGCATACCATACTAACAAGGCGCTCGTTGATTTGCAATGATCAAGTTAGGAAGAAAGTGTGGGGACTCACATCTTCCAACAAATGACCAATGGGGTGACATATTAGCGAGGTAGCATGTAGACCCGACCTAGAGCAGCTAATGAGTGAGTGTCGCAGGGGGCTTGTTCCCACATCAAGTAGCTCGAGAAAAAAACTTTGTGCTTGTTGTTGTGTATGTGTTAAAGGAATAGGACGCCTCTGGGGGACTCTTACACCTACCTTAAAACACGTTAGGAAATCATGAAATGATGCCACAGGTGGCAACAAAATTCCCACTAAGGATGCTACTTAGGTTCTCTCACACCTATCCTATCTTAGTTATACTAATGAAAATAGGATGCCTCTCAAGTTCTCTTACACCTATTCTAATAACATTGGGAGATTTGTGTTTGTGTTGTGAAAAAGAGATAGGATGCCACTGGGGAACTCTTACACCTACCCTAAACACATCACGGTGAATTCGCAAGACAAAAAATAACACTTTGAAAGATGAGAAGATTTGATGAATGGAATCAGATTTTGTTCTTTTTATTACTGAATTATTTTGAAACAAGTTTTGTTTCATGGGTAATATTTTTTTAGATAAAGCCCATTAATTGGAAGCATCGGGTGTTCCCTTTTATAATCAATAAGTTGATAAGATCCTCCTTGGCAGGCCTTCTCTATGACATAGGGGCCTTCCCAAGTGTGTTCAAACTTTCCTCCCATCTTTCGATAGGCAATAATTGGTCTCCTTAGGACTAACAGAAGTTCTCCTACTCGAAAAGACCTAGGGCAGACCATCTTATTATGAGCTTGAATCATTTTGGCCTTGTACAACTTGAGGTTCTAGCATGCACGTAGGCGGCTCTCCTCCAAACCTTTGAGCTCTTCTAATCGCAACTTTGTATTATGCTCTATAGTGATCATGTTATCCAATGCTATCCTTAGTGATAGAAGTTGAACTTCTAAAGGAAGAACGACTTCGGACCCATACACTAAAGAAAATGGGGTAGACTGAGTTTGAGTTCGGTATATGATGCGGTAGGCCCATAAGGCTTCAACCAACTACTCGTTCCACTATCATTTGTTGTCATTAAGAGTCTTCTTCAATATCTGCATGAGAGTTTTGTTGAATGCTTCTGCTAAGCCATTAGCTCTGGGGTAGTAGATGGTGGAGTATCTCCAATATATACCGCATCTTTTAACAAAGATGTTGATCTTCATGCTTTTGAATGCAGTACCATTATTGGATATAATTTGTTGAGGCACCCTGAACCTATATATGATATGGTTCCTGAAAAAGTGAAGCACATGGTGAGTTGTGACCTCTCTGAGTGGGATGGCTTTTTTACTTGGAAAAAGTCGGTGGCTAAGATGAACTGATGCCCTTTGGAAGAAGGAGGATCGATCAGACCCACATTGTCAATACCCCAATACTCAAATGACCATGAAGCCAAATTAGGGTGTAGAATGTTGGGTGGTTGGTGAAGGACCACACCGTGCACCTGACACTGATGGCATCTCCTAGCTACATCCATGCAATCTGTGATCATAGAAGGCCAGTAGTATCCAAGTCTTTTGATCTTCAACTTCATCTTTGGACCGGATTGATGCGCTCCACATAGACCTGAATGTACCTCAGTTATAATGCTATGGGCTTCATGTTTGTCTAAACAACGTAACCACATTTGGTCAAAGGACCGGGGTACAGGGTGTCATCAACGAGAGCATAGGAGAGAGCTCTCTATTTCACTTGATGGGCTTGAGATTTCTCTTGAGGTAGTTTGCCGGTGTTCAAGTAATCTATGAACGGTTGCCTCTAATCTAGTTCCTTGTACATTTTGGCAACGATAACCTCCCCTTCAAGAGAAAGTCTCTCGATTTCAAAATCAATAAGGGATAAGACTTATCTATTTTGAACCATTATTGAAATGGACTCATCTTCCAGACATGCTAACTCTTTTACAAGTTTGGCCAAGACATCACTCTTTGCATTCTGCTGGGAACCTTGTAGTGATTTCAGAATCAGCCATGACTTCATGGTATACTTGTACTAATAACAAAGCTTGGGTTTGAGGACTAGGACAATCAGTTGATAACTAACTGAGAATCCCCAAAGATGTTGATGCTCTTGACACTGATAGTGATGGCTAACTCCAAACCGACAATCAAAGCCTCATACTCGGCTTCGTTGTTGGTGCATGGGTTGGAAATATAGCATGAATCTCATCACATCGCAGTTTGGAGTTAGAAGAACAATTCTTACCCCTGCCTTTCTTGGGAGAATTGATCGTGATGCTTCACCTTTAAGAAAAGAAGCATCATCATCAAAATACATCTCCCATCGGTTGTTGGCCTCCCCTAAGTTCATGATTTGTTCATTGGGGAGATCAACACTAAGCAGAGAATTAGCAGGAAGTGGGTGTGTTGCTAAGAAATCTGCCAGTGCTTATCCTTTTACTGTACGGAGGGGTACAAATGTGATATTAAAGCGTGAGTATCATGGTCCAATGAGCCAAACATCTAGAAAGTGTTGGTTGTGTCATGAGATACTACAGTGTATTGGTACTTGAGATCAAGTTCACCTTATGAGAAAGCATATAGTGTCGTAGCTTCTTAGATGCATAGATCAAAGCTAGGTAATGTTTCTCAATAGGTGGATAGTCTGCTTCAGTAGAGATCAGATGATGACTGAGGTAGTAGAGTGTGCTCTCCTTTCCTTCATCATTGGCTTGGGCCAATATAGCACCGAGAGAGTCATCCAATAGTGTAAAGGATCAATGGCCTGCCCGGGATAGGGGCTGCTAGAACTAGCGGCTTCACCAAGTACTCTTTGATGTCTTTGAATGGATGCTGACACTTATCATCCCACTTGAACTTTGAGTCATTTTTGACAAGTGCTAAGAATGGTTTGCATCTCCTTAATAAGTTTGAGATAAAGCGTCTTAGATATGCCAGCCATCCTTGAAAGGATCCGAGTTGAGTTAAACTCTTAGGAGGTGGAATTTCTAAGATAGCTTTGATCTTTTTAGGATCTATTTCTATTCCTCGATGTTGAACAACAAACCCAAGAAATTTTCCTGAAGCGACTCCGAATGCACACTTCATGGGATTCATCTTGAGGTTATATTATCTTAATCGTTAAAAAACTTCTCTCAAGTCAAAGAGGTGGTCTTCTTTTTCTATGCTTTTATCTACTAGATCATCAACATAACACTCAACCTAATGATGGATGAGTTCATTGAAGATCTGAGTCATGGCCCGTTGGTATGTAGCACCAGCATTTTTAAGGCTGAAAGGAATGACCCTATAACAGAAGATTCTAATTGGGGTTCAGAAAGCAGTGTTTCTTTCATCTTCAGAAGACATCTTAATTTGGTTACAGCCAGATGATCTATCCATGAAAGAGAAAACTGCATGAGATGAGGCAATATCCACCATTAATTCTAGTATAGGAAGAGGAAACTCATCCTTAGGCATGCCTTGTTTAAGTACCTAAAATTACGTAAATGTGAATTTGGCCATTCTTCTTCTTAAGTGGGATGACACTAGCTAACCAGGTAGAATATTTTTCTTCCCTGATGAAACCAGCATCGATTAGTTTCTTGACTTCAGAAATGACCTGTTATTCAATTTCTAATCGCATGCATTTAGGAGCTTGCTTAATAGGGGTAACGTTAGGGTCTATTGCTAGCTTATAGACTGCAATGTTAGGAGATAATCTGGGCATTTCTTCATAACTCCATGCAAAGTAGTCTTTAAACTCAGTGAATAGCTTAACTAAGTCATTGGTTTTTTCTTCATTCAGCAACAAACTGATGTATGTCGGACAAGGGTTTTCTTCTGTGCCGAGGTTGATTTCTGAGATGTAAGTGAGGTAAGAGCTAAGGTTCTCAATTGCTGCCAAATAGTTTCACATAAACCAAATTTGAATAGTTTGCTTTCCTTGGAGGCCTAGTCTTTATCTCTGGCTGGATCAAAAGTCACCTCCAATGGAACCTGCTAAGAGGGGTTGGTTGGTATACTAATCACATTAGACTTATCCTCCGAGCTAGATTCTAAGTCTATGTGAATAGTAGGGGTACTCTATGAACTAGAACATGATCTCTATTGACCAAGGCCAATTGAGTGTCTTCCACCTGAACCTCTATTTTTGCCTCTCCACGGTGGAGGTTGAGCCATCCTACCCACATATCCATAAGATGGAATGAACTGTGGGTGGAATGTGATATGTGAATCCACTTCTTCTTCAATTCCTCTTTCTTGCTCACTTGGACTTTTCTTCTTCTTTTCATTTTATTTTATCTTTTCTTTTGCTTTTGCATTTGCATTTGAATTTTGTCCAAGTTCACAAGAAAGGGTATTTTGAGAAAGATAATAGGTCCCATCCTCATAGATCTCAACCTCTCTAATTAAAAATGGCTTTTCATCCCCGTTGACACAGTACTCAATTCCATCATTTTGAACTTGATACACTAATGAAAGGAGGATGGAACGATCTTGTTCTGATGTAACCAAGGCCTACCAAGCAAAGCAGTGAATAAAGTATTCAAATCAATGATGTAAAACTTAGCTTCAGTCTTCCAGTCACCGATCTCCAACGGTAACACTATAAAAGCCTAAAGCCCGCTCTCCTTGATCATTGAATCCTCTCAACATCATCCTATCTCCTTAGAGACTAGAGATGTTGATCTTCAAATAGGCAAGGGTCTTTAGACTCATAATGTTCACCGATGCACCTGAATCCATGAGAACCCTGACAAGCTGAACCTATCCATGTCTACTGTAATGTATAGGGGATGGTTGTGCTCCAAGTCGCCTAGTAGAAGGTCTTCATCTATGAAGGTGATCCCTTAGGCTTGTTTTTGCATAATGTGCTTCCTCACCTATAGTGTTAGCTGAGCTAGGCATATTTCAGGATGAAGGAGAGCTTTGAATAGTGATTCCCCCATCTTTTAAATAAGATAAGGGCATCGTATATGCTTAGCTTAGATGACAACTTTCTTAGATGAGAAAGGACGTTGTAGTCTACCTCCGGCTGGTCTTTCACAAGCATATCCAAGGGTGGAGCATCCTATGAAAGGGCTTCTCGATCTTCAGTACCAATGACTTGTTTCCCTCTATCTAGAGGTGTTGCCCTAGGAGGTAGAACCTTGCCACTATGGAGGTTGACTTCGGTAATCTCTTGAGGCAAGGTGGTGGCAAGTTTTACCTCCACTTCAGGCTCAACTATAACTTCTCTTATGGGACTCTCAGAATCAAATGATTCCAAGTCTATCTCAAGCGGTGAACCCATAGTATTTAGAGTTGGAAAGTCCAACTCTGAATCAGAAAGTGGAAGATCAGAATTATTATAGTTAATTAGACTTGAAGAGTTATCGTTAAGAATAGAAGAAGACAACTCATCAAAAGAGACACAAATGTAATTCAAATCAATTTTATTCTTCAATTTCTTGGAAGTATTTGGAGGTACAAAGTAGAAGTCAAGTAGAGTGACTGGAGAAAGGGATATGATGTCCTTATCCACTGATACAAGAGTTCTACTAGTAGAAATAAAAAAGAGCTAAATAAAATGGAAGAAGTCACCGTGTCTGAAGGTGGAGTCTAGATATGGTGGTGGTTAAGCTATCACACCTAAAACTTGCCGCTACTCCGTTGAGCTCCACTTTCTAGAGTTACCATCACAACTTGCAAACCTTCCTTGTTGTTGGAGGTTTGGTGACTAGGACACAAGGAAAGCTTCTTGATTTCTAATTATTTTCTGAGGTTTTAGACAAAGAAATGTCCCAACCTTCTTTGGTTGGTAGGATCACTTGTATCCCCAAGGATTACCCTAATGGCGGAAGGTTGTTCCATAAGGTATTTTGGGATAACGATAGCCGATCAAATTGCCGTCCTTGAATGTAAGCAATCACAAAATATGGTTTAGCATCTGGTGGTAAGGGAAAAAGTTTTGATCATGACTTTTGCCTACTTCCTTCTCATCTCCTTGGCTAGCTAAAAAATTAGGTTTCTTTAAGAGATTCTTAAAGATTTTCCTGATTGCCTCCCTCTTCAAATGTCTTTATGGTGAAGCCCTTAAGCATGAAGGAGACCAGGCCATGGATATTCTTCAAGAGAATCTCAATGGAATTCTATTCAGATAGTTGTGGTTCACACTTCATATTCAGGTTGCGCCATCAGAGAATAAAATCAACAAGTGACTCACTAAAGTGCTGTTGGGCTACAATGAGATAACCTACAGTAACTCTTTGCTGAGCTCCAGCAAATCTCTTGATGAAGAGTTGCTCTAACTCAACAAATGTTTTAACTGAATCATTGGGCAATTCAACATACCAATCAAAAGTGATACCCTCTAGAATACTGACAAAGAGTCTAAAGAGTAAACTATCACGCCACCATGTGCAAACAACTGAAGTGAGCTATATGCTACTCATTCCCACGCCATCGAAGCTTGAAGGAAGGAGGCATGAAACCCTTGGGATATTGGATAGCATCAATTCTCTAGTAGGGTCTACCTTTGGAATCGATGATCCTCCCGGCTTGAGCCAAAGCTTCCTTCACCTTGTTCAACCATGGATTTCAGATCTTTTCATGTATGGAGGTACTTTCCACTACCTTTAAATAGATTGCTACCTTGCTCAAGAGGTAGAGTCTTAACTAGATCTAAGACATGCACTAGCTCAGCCGACCGACATCGAATCGTATTAGGATGAACTGAGGGGCTTATTTAAGAATCGACCTACCAACAAGTCCTACATGCCATCCTATCAATGCTCATCTTTCTCTTTAACTAAGGTATGGGCTGATTCTGATGTCTCCTTGATCAACCTCATCACCTTCCATGACCTATTGGTCCCTAAGAAGAGAACCTCTAGTATCGACCATGCATACTCTAGCTGAATCCCCCATCAAGTCATCTTCATTGGGACCAAAGCTGACTCTTTCTTCATCACCATCGCGTACCCCTAAGATTTTTTTCTCCATAAAATAATGCAACTATCTCATCTAAGGATCAATCTAGCTCAGAGGTACAAATAGCTGACGGGTGATTTATCATGCCGAGGCGGACCTCACTGTAGTGAGAGTCAATCGGTGGACTATCAGAAGAATGATACTCCTTGATACCGTAAAGGTAACCTAGGATGATCCTCTACTACCGCCAGAATCAAGTCATTTGAATACATAATCACCATCTCCACTTCGTATGGGTGGAGTTGGTGAAGGAATGACCATGATGCTCTCGCACCCTTATCGCGTCAAGAAGAGAGTTCAACCCTACAATGGTGTAGGAGTAGGATCCCTTGGCATCCAATCACCACGGCATTTTTCCCTGATGGCCTTCATGGCCTTAGAAGGAATGGGTGATGCAAAACTGCAGATGGTGGACGGGGTAGAGTGGTGGACACCATTGACTTTATGTGTGAACCGCCTCCCATGGTGGTGGTCCGTGAGGAGAATACTATCGATGGTCGGTGTAGCTCAAGCCGGAAAATCAACCAAAGTGTGGTACTAACTGAACCTCGTCTCTACTAGTAATGTGTGATGTATGGACCTCACGGGCCATCACTTGATGGATCTGCCTCCCTCTGCTACTGGGGATACTAGATTGAAGATTGAATGGGTACCAACTCACGCATAGCCCTACTAGTGTAGAACAGTGGCGTAGGACCTCCTACTCCTAGAAATTGCTTGTTGTAAGTGTACCACTAGAGGAGGCAATGAATGGATCCTCCTGACATTCTCTTTGTATGATCCTAAGAGAGGATGAAACTAGTTTTCTATAGCCAGTGGTGAAGTGATCATGGGAGACTCATCCATGGTTGACCTAGTTACTGCCTCTAACTCTCTAGCTATTTGAGTATGGAACTGTTTGACCGTACAGTTCTTGTTCCTATCAGTGGTGAGAGAGTGTGTGAGCTAGACCCATACTCAAATGTGGGGAGGAAAGCGAAACCAAGGGGAGCCTTACCCTTGAGGGTACAGATGCTGGTGCTACCATGCACTGCAACATGTGCAACTAGGGTGTACTACAACTAGAACTGAACTGCGGATCGCCAGTAAACTGAAGTTTGTGCGCCATTTTCCTCTTCAATGTAGAGATGTCTAAATCATAAGGTAACCCGATGACGGCTCGCCGCCACCTTCTTCGGCTGATTATGGTGAGGGGAATGCCCTCATGATCTGCCCCTCAAATCCATGGCCAAAGTGGATCAAGTGGGTATGGTCTGGGCGAGGAAAGTCAGCCTGATCTAAGGCTAGATCCATACTATTGGGGAAAGTAAAGACAAATTTTTGGGAACCTGCCATTGAACTAATTGCAGTAAACTAAAACTAAAACAATACTTGCACTGACTGAAAAGGATCTGCAATGAGAAATGAACTTGCATCAATTTTCTATCTCCATATATTTTGAGTTTTGAATTTTGAAAATTTGAACTAACATCCAACAACTTGGAAGTGTTAAGTGGGGTTCAAATATATTTGGAAAGATTGATTGAAAGAGGAATTTGAATATGAATCCAAACTTCAACAAATTTAGGTATGTTGAAATATGGATTCACAATTTTTGATAGGATGCTTCCATAAGTTCTTTATGTTTTGAATTTGAATTCTGACTTTGAGGACCTTCCTTCAAAAAATTTGGGTATGTTAAAGAAAGGGTCTAATGATTTTGTTTTGTTTGAATATTTTGGAATTCTTACTTAGCAAATTTAGGCATGCTAAGTAAAGTAAAAGTGATTTTTTTCTTTTTGTGAATCTTGTTTTGATTTGATTTTGAATTTTTTTAAAATTCTTACTTAGAAAATTTAGGTATGCTAAAGAATCCAAGTGTGTTTTGATTTTGAAAATAAGATTCTTAGCAAATTTAAGTATGCTAAAATCAAGTGTTTCATTTGTTTGAATGTTTGATTTTGAAAAGGGTAGGATCCTTAGAAAATTTGGTATGTTAAAGAGAATCCTAAGTATTTTATTATTATTATTTTTTTTGAAATGATTGAAAGTGGAGATTCAACTTTAGCAAATTTGGTATGCTAAAGAGGAAGTCCCACTTGGTTTTGTGAAATGAAAATTTCACTTAGCAAATTTGAGTATGCTAAATGAAATTCCAAATGGTGTATTTAAAATTTTGATTTATTTTAGTTTTGAAAAATGGAAACTTCTCCTTAGAAAATTTAGTATGCTAAGGGAGAAGTTCCAAAAGGTGTTTAAAAATTTTTATTTTTTGATTTGGAGACTTCACTTAACAAATTTGGGTATCTTAAGTAAGGTTCCAAAATGTGTTTTGATTTTTTTTTATTTTTGAATTTTGGATGGAAACTTTACTTAACAAATTTAGGTAAGTTAAGTAAGGTTCCAAAATGTGTTTTGATTTTTTTTTCAATTTTGGATTTGGAAAGTTTACTTAACAAATTAGGGTATGTGAAGTGAGGTTCCAAAATGTGTTTTAAAATACGATTGTTGATTTTGATTTTGAATTTGGAAACTTTATTTAGCAAATTTGATTATGCTAAATAAAATTCCAAATGTGTTCTTGAAATTTTTTGAACTTTGGGATTTAGAGACTTCAAAAAATTTAGTATGTTAAGGGAGGTTCCAAATGTGTTTTGAAAAAAAAAATTTGAGTTATGATTGTTGGTTTTAATGTTTTGAAAAGAGGACCTCCATTCAACAAATTTAAGTATGTAGGATGGAGATCAATTTATTTTTGAAATGTAAAATTTTTTGTGTGTGATTGTTGCTTTTTGAAAGAGAGGAATTCCAACTTAAAACATATGTGAGATATGTTTAAGTGGGATTTCCTAAAAGATATTTTTATTTTTAGTTGGGAATGAAATCTTCATTTAATAAATTTAAGTATATTAAATGAAGGTATTCATGTGTGCTTTTTAAAAATTTTAATTTTGTTTACAAATGAACTTTTCATTCAATAAGTGTGAATATATTGAAATAGAAAGATCCATGGTGCTTTTGAAAATTTTATGATTATGATTGTGATTTTGAAGATTGTTTATTTTATTTTGAAAATGAAATCTTCATCAAAGTGAATTTGAAAGAAGATATACATTTATGCTTTTGGAAAATGTTATTTAATTTTATTTTTAAAAATCCCTACATGTAACAATTATAGGAATTGTTAAATGAGGGTGAAGAAATTTTGTGGAAAATATTTTATTAAGTGCTTTTTTGAAAAAGGTGCTTTTGAAAAAGAAAAGTTTTTTATGGAAGATTTATTATTTTTAGGATGAACCTTTCCTTATCATAAAAATGATGTGGATGAAGTCTTAAGAGATGTTTTTTTTAGATCTTTTCATTTTACCCATTGGAGAACCCAATGGGGGTTTTAAGACCAACAAGGAATGCGGTCCTAAACTCTAAAGATGTTGGCTAACTTAACTCAAGAATGAAATGAGCTAAGTACCAACGGAAAGAAGGATAGTCTTGGATTCATACCAAAGTATAAACCCACTATCGATACTCAAAGACAACGATCATTTACCAAAGATGGAGAGAGGAACCATCCCTGGAGAGCGAAAAATCTATGGTGAAAAATTTCTATAGGGAGTCACTTCAAATCAGGGAGAAAAGAAAGAGGAACCCTTACAAAAAATTCATCTTGGTAAGACACAGATCGAGATGTACTTATTCAGATGATAATCCATCAAGGTATAGTGTACTATCTCAAAAGATAGAAGTCACTACCCTTTAATGGAACCAATCACCTCAATAAGGACTCTAAGGATGATGGTTCATATGTACCGAGATTCTTCCCTACTTTACATGAAAAGTAAAGGTGGTTTATTTTAAATGGTTCGTTAAGTTTCTAGGGCAAGCCCCATAGTTAATTATCATCCTAAGGGATGGGATCCCTTAGGAAAACTCAATTAAAGGTAAATGATCATTGTCTTTGAATATTTCAATAGGAAGGACTATCAATCGATTTTGTATTTGAAGATCAAATGGGATTGATCAAAAGAGGGAGTTATTATCAAGCCAAATGGAAAAAAGTAGGAGATACTCACGATGCTAGAAACTAGCATCTCAAACTATCCTTTGGGCTTTACATTTTAGAAATTGATTTAGTTAGTTTGAGTTGTATTTTCATTAGAATTTTAGCACTTAAGATTACTTAACACAAGATTAAGGAAATTCCTAAGAGGTGAAAAATTATGCTTATGGCCCACAAAGGGGAGAAGCAACCTCAAAACCTAAATCTAGTGAGCTTCGGTGAGAGCCGGAAGCACAACCTAAATCTAAGATGAGAATGGGTAATTGGTTTGCCTCCACAAGAGAGGACAAACCACCAGACTTGGACTTACAACCTGGGGTGGCCCTAAACTCCTCCTACAATTTTAAATACATGTAGGCAAGTCTTTATGCTTATGCAAGATAGCTGGGTTGTTATTATTTAGAAAGAGACTAAGTTCTTAAACTCACTCTCTAAGGAGATTAGATCATGTAAAGGGACATGCTTCAAATGACCAAAATCTAATGCAATTCAAATTTCATTTTATTTTATTTTGGACAATCATTTTGACTCAGCTAATAGGATTTTCATGACTAATGCATGAGAAATCAGATTATTGGCCAAAATCAGTGAGAAGGTAGGAGGTGAGTTTCCACCACGGCCCCCTCAAAGGTCAAGTCGGATTCTCTGGCAAAGGTGGAAGCCCTTCAATCAAGAGTGAAATAAGATGTATTTGTGCATGATATTATAAAGAAATGCTCATCCAACTAAGGGGTTGTTAATTCTTTTTATCTTGATTTTAATCCTAAGCTTTAGGTGAGGTTATGAGTTGTTTAATTTTAATTTGAATTGTTAAGTAAAAGATTTATTTTTCTAAAGAGCCTAATCCATATCCAAGCCATATAAAGCAAAGGAAGAAACTAGAAAATCATGCCACTTAATGCAAAAGCTAAACAAATCATCAATCAATTTATAAAGCTAATCACAATAAATGGCCATTTACACCACCAAAACCCAAAAATATCAAATATGGGTAGCCGAGCTCTACCCTTATACAACTCATATTACAAATGAATCAAATTACAATTTAACCAAAGGCATTCATTGTTATGGGGTCTTCAAGCTTTATTTTTTTTCTTCTTTCTTCTTTCTTCTTTTGGTTCCTCCTTTAGATGGTTGGAAGGTAAATGCTCGAAGGCTTTACATGGTGCATAAGATGAGATCTTATGACCAATGTTCATCCTAATCCCTATAACAAATCATTCCAAAATCTAATTTATACAAATTTTTACATGAAAAGGAAAAGTAGAAATCTAACTAACACTTGGAAAATAAAGGTTAGTTAAGTCACACCACACAAATCCCAAGCATGTATATTGGACTTATCACCCTACACATGGGTGACTAAGTCCACCTGACCTATGGATTATGCTTAAGGGTATAAGCAAAAAGCAAAAGCATTTATATTTTATTTATGTGATCTTAAGCATAATCCAATAGTTAGACTAAGCATGTCCCATACCATTCATTCTACGAGAGCACCCTAACATCCAGTCTAAAATATATCACAAAACAAAATATAACATCAAACCATGCATCGACCTAACCTAAGGCTAGAAGTGGTGACTTAGGCTAATGTGTGTGCTTTGAAGGCTTCTGTGGTATAATTAGCTTATAGCTTTAAGTTTAAATTTTCTAAGTGTGAAGAACATATTCAACTTAGAGGAGGGTTTCATTTAAGTTGTTTAAGTATTTTGGGTTATTTTATTTCAAGTTTTAATTTGGTTTAAGTGAAACCTACAATTAATTACTAAGTTATGAAGAGAGAGAAAGAGAAGAGAACTTCTCTTTCCTTCCCTAATCCTTAAGTAATTTCTAAAGTAAGTTCACATTTTAATTTCATTTAGGTGAATGTTTTGATTACATCTTTTAATCAATCCTAAGTTTAGATAAACCCTAAACAAACCTATTCAAAAGAAATGCATTTTAAGATTAAATAAAATGAATCAAAATTCACATAACACACATTACTTCATTTCTTTCCCAACATATATAGCATGCATATGGATGGACCTAAGCATATCTATACATGCAAATGAGTATTTAACACACTTTATGATGCATGCTAAGTAATCCATTTAAGAAAATTTAGAAGTTGAATATGCATGATTTTTCTTAAGTAGAAAGGTTTTCTTATCCAAAATTTCACATACATACATGAAAGTAAGAAAGGCATAAGTGAGTACACCATTGTTAACAGAGGTGTAAGGTACAAGACCTACTTAGAGTTACTTAAAGCCTCACAACCTCAAGGTTGTCCAGACTAATATACCACTTTCCTTAAGTACAAACATGTATATAAAAGAAATGAAAGGGAAAAGGAATATGCAAAAGTTGTTTAATAGATTTATTTTGTTTATGCAATTTATGTATGTAAGTGTAGGTAACCCTTCTTAGATGGTAGCATAGGGATGAATAGGATATGAAATTAGGTGAGAGTGGGGTTCTTTTCAAATGAACCTTATATCTCACAAAATTCTATTCAAAACTATATAACATAAAAGAAAGGAAGCCTATACTAAGCATACCTTTATAATGCTTCACATGCAAGCTTATAGTTATGATATGAATAGCACACTTTCAGATTTGATATTTCAATTATAAGTTTTGAAAATACTTTGGATTTAGTAATGATAATAGCCACTCATATTTTACTGTAGCCAACACATGCACATTTGACATAAAGAAAACAATTTCATTTTAAAATTTGAAACATGAAATTATGAATGCATGAATCACATGAAATACAACTTACATGTTGGGAAAGATCCAAAGCAATGAAAGTATGTAAACTAACTCACTTTACTTAAATCCTAATTACATTCTTATAGAATAAGAAAATTTAGAATAAATCAAAGTGAATTTCAAAATAATTTTTGTTTAGTTTGAAGTTTGATTTAATTTTGAAAATATGAGATGGGTTTGTTGTTCCTAACCCATTCCCACATGTGTTTTGTATTTTATTTAATTTTTAGATAATTAAATTCATTTTTAAGCATTGATTAGGTTAAGGTATGAATTAAGTAGCTTAATTAACCATTACCTACACCACCTTAGAAAAATAAACTAAGTAATTATGAGCCAATGAGATGACATAAATCCCACAAGAAATTTAAATTTGCAATGCACCTAATAATGAAAAGGCCTAATGCAATTTGGCTCACAATTAAAAGTTAATTAATCTGAGGGGTTTAGCTTAAGTACTTTTAAAACACCTTTTCACACATGTGAATTGGGTTTTAATTTTCTTAATTAAACTTAGGCTATTAAACACCTAAGCATCTACCCAAGGTAGATTAATTAAGTTCTAGAACTTTTTAGAATTTTTAAAAATTGATTAAAGGGATAATTATAGAGTTAACACCCTTAATTAAGAGGGGATTAATGAAAGAAAAGGGGGTTTAGGGAATAGCTTAGGAGAAATGCCCCAAATTTATTCTATAAAACCCCTACTTATTGGATCTGACCTTAATCAAACTTAATCATAGGTTAAATCCACAAATCAAACTTTAATTACCCTTAATTACATGAAAGGGGTAATTAGGGACTGAAATAGTAATTTTCCCAATTGAGCCCTCAATAAACCTCAAGAAAATTAGGGGAGGCAGAGGTCATCCCCTAAAATGAGATCTAGAAGTTTGAGATTAATTAATGAACTAAATAAATGATAATTAGCTAATTAAGATTCTTAAAGAAACCCAAATTCAAGGAAAAGGGTAATTCAAAATACTTTAAAATCATTTTAAAAATATTATAGATGAAATTATCTTTCCATAGTATTTTTCCTTTTATTTTTTAATTTTTCTATGAAGAGTTATGAATTTTAGAAGTTCTATGGATTAATTTAGAATTAATTAGGCATTTAACTAATCCCTACTTAATCCTCAGATGACGGCACGACACGTTGCAGAGGCGGTCAGCGCTTTACACAAGTCACACTGTGAGGGTGTGACTTAAACGTCACATCCCAAGTGGCGGTGGAGGAGCACACACTAATATCCTCGGTCGTCTGACCAAAGATCAGACAGCTAAGGATCTCCCAATTTATAAAGGATAAATGATTTACTAAACATGCTAAATAATCTCAGTCATCCATCTAAATTGCATGGATGGATGGTGAGATGAGCCAAGTTCTTCCCTAAGGATCAATGGAGACGGTCCATGATCTAAGGGGAGATCTAAGCCTGATCTAGCATGGAATCATACAAAAATCAACCCACACCATCTAAGCACAAATACAAACCCATCCAATGGTGGATTTCTCATGCCATGAATTTTTCTTTCATAAAGGACCAACACCTATCAAGCTAAGTGGTCCAAAAATTCCATACCTTGCTGGAGGTGACACCGGTGCTCAAGATCGATGAGGTAGCTTCATCTAGTGGAGACGAAGCCCTATTGAAATTCCTATGCCTTTGGATTGGGTAGATCAATGGGTAAATAACACCACTTCACTTGAGCTTTGATTGAATTGATCCTCTCCTTACTATGGGAACTTCAATGTGAGCTTGAGTGAGCTCGGATTGGTCTTAGATGAAGTGTGTAGAAGGAATTTGGAGAAATCAAGTGTAGAGGAAGTTGGCTAATGGATTGAGCTCCCCTATTTTGCACTATGCAATGCTGAGAATTAGGGAATTCAAATCCTATCTAAGAAGCTTTGGAATGCTCTGAGGTGGTTGCTAGGTTCCTAGGCTTCAATAGACAATAAGTTACTTGAAATTTCATTTAATTAGGGGAGTATATCTCCCCATGGCATGATGAACATTCTTGCCATTTTAATCCAATTACTGAGATTAGAGATTTTGTTTTGATGGTTTTGAGTGTGCACATGGTCGGTTTGATCCCTTGAGTGGATTACCAACTTCCCATGAGCTGAATTTGAGCTTAGGAGGGAATTTGAAAACTCAATTTCAAGCTATGTGGTCGGGTTTGGTCTATGGGCCAAATGGGTTGACCCAAACCATTGGGTTGGGTGCACCACTCATCACTAAGTCCCTTTGAGCTTTTAGGAAAGCCTCAAGTGATTGTGAAGAGGTATGGCCAAAATACCCATGGGCTAGGCCAAAATTTGTTCTATGGCCTAGGGATAAAATGGTCATTTTACTATTTTCACTTTGGACATGTTGGTATGTAATAAGGTTTGGCCATGTTCATTGGATTTGGAATCCATTTGATAGGGTTTTCATGTTGACCCATTTAGGTCAAAATGGGTCAACTTGGGTCAAGTTGACCAATTGGTCAAATTGGGTCAAACCAAGGATTGGGTCAAGTTCATATGACCATTTAAAATGTTTTGGTGCCTTTGGTTTGGTTCAATTTCGTATAGATTTTATTTTGGCTCATATTACTTCATTTAGGTCAAATGGGTCAAGTCGACCTATTTGACCCATTTGACCTTTTTAAGGTAGGTCAAGGGTAGGTTTAGGTTAGTTTAGTCATATGGAGTGGATTAGTATCTTCGTTTCCAATCAATTTTGGCTCAACATGACCCCTTTAGGTCATGTTGGGTCTAAGGTCAATTTTGGTCTAGTTGGCCAATTGAGGCTTTGGTCAAGTTCCACAAGTGATTTGGGATGGACTTGACCCATTGGTTTCAATCAATTTGGCTTAGATCAAGTTTTGACACATTTTGACCCTTTAGGTCAAAATGGGTCAACTTGGGTTAAGTGGGCCAATTGGGCTAGGTTAGGCTCAAATGTTGGCTTGGTCAAGTTCTAACATAAGTCATGAGTGAACTTAGATCAATTGTTTCAAACAATTTGGCCTATGGTGGATTTTGGCTATGTAAGGTTTCATTTTAGGTTAGGTGTTGACTTGTTCAACCCTTAGGTTTGCCTTGGTTTGACCCAATTTGATTGATTGATCATCCCATGATGATTGTTGATCATGATGAGAGGAAAATATGAGTTTGGTTCAATCCAATTTGGTTAGGATCAAAAGTTGGCTCATAAGGGTACTTTAGGTCACTTTGGGTCAAGTGAGCCTAAGTGGGTCAAATAGCTTGGTCAAAGCTTTATTTGAGGTTGAATGATCTTGTATATAGACTTATGATTGAAATATAAATCCATTTACAAGTGGTTTGAAGTCAAATGGGTTTTGATTCATTTGACAATTTCATATTCAAAGGAAGATTATGACGGGGTCTTGAGTTTGATTTTTGATTTGGGTTTTGATTGTTTGATTGAGGTTTGGATTTATATATGTGCTCATGATTGTAGGATTGATTGAACCATGAGAGAAAATCAAGGATTTGGCTTGATTTGAAGATGATTTGACTAAGTTCAAGATTTTGACTTGAAAGGTTTAGATTGGATTTTGAGTTGATTTGAGTTTGATTTTTGGAGTTGGTTTTGATTGTTTGAATTTATATCTCATTTATATATGTGAATATAAATGAGAATATAAATTGATCATGAGAAAATTTGAAGAATTTGAAAGAGTTTAATCATGATTTGGGTTAAATCCATTAAAGGGAATTTAAAGGATTTAAGAGAATTTTTAATTAGAAATTTAATTTTTGACTTGGATTTGATTGATTTATATTTATATTTCATTTATATATGAGAATATAAATGAGAATACAAATAAGTTTTGAGAAAATCCATGAGTTTGAATAGGTTTGATCAAAGTTTAGGTTAAATCCATTAATGGAAAATTAAGGGATTTAAGGGAATTTCAAGGATTTTAAATTTGGAATTTAATTTTTGCCTTTGATTGGATTGATTTATATTTATATTTAATTTAAATAAGTTTTGAGAAAATCTCATGAGTTTGAATTGATTTGATCAAGGTTTAGGATTGATTTTAGCTAAGTCTTTTAATGGAAAATTAAAGGGTCTTAAGAAAATTTTCATGAATTGATTTGGGATTTTGAATTTGATTTGATGGGTTTGAATTTATATTTCATTTATATATGGGAATATAAATAAGAATATAAATGGATCATGAGAAGATCTCAAAGATTTGAATAGGTTTGAATCATGATTTTGGCTAAGTCCTTAAGAAAGGGTTAAGGACTTAGGAAATTTGAACTTAGGAATTTTTGATGGATTTTGATCATGGCTTTCAATCATAGAATTGAATCATGGAATTGATTTGAGTTAGGAGAAAATCAAATAGAATAGATTTGGAGTTTGACTTGAAGGAGGGAAAGTGAGGAAAGGTTTAAGCTAAGGGTTGGAGGTTGGATGCGATTAGGCTCTTTGGAAAAAATAAATTTTCTATCCAATTAATCAACTCAAAATAAAAATTTACAACTCATAACCTCACCTAAAGCCTAGGTTATAAATCAAGATAAAAGATTTATCAACCCCTTAGCTGGATGTTGTATGTCTCACATCATGCATAAAAAGCATCTTGCTTCACTCTTGCTAATGGAGGGCTTCCACCTTTGCCAGAGAACTTGGCTTGACCTTTGAGAGCCATGGTGGAAACACACCTCCTTCTTACTGATTTTGGCTCATAACCAATTTCTCATGCATTAGGCATATGAATCCCATAGCCTATGTCAAATAAACTGTCCAAAAATAAAAATAAAAATAAAATATAAACAAAATTTGCTTTAGATTTAAGTCATTATTCATGCCCAAGATGATCTAGTCTCTTAGAGAGTGTATTTAAAGACTTAATCTCTTTCTAAATAAACAATATCCTAGCTATCTTGCAAAAGCATAAGACTTGCCTACATGTATTTAAAATCGTAGGAGGAGTTAGTTGGTAGCCACCCCGAGGTAGTTGTAAGTCCAACAGTCAGGTGGTTTATCCTCTCTTATGAAGATAAACCATATACCCATTTTTGCCTTAGATTTAGGTCATGCTTTAGCTCTCGATAAAGCTCTCTAGATTTAGGTTCTGAGGTTGTTGTTTCCCTTTGTGGGCTACAAGCATAAATCCTCACCTCTTAGGCATTTCCATGATCTTGTGTTATGGAATTGTAAGCCCTAGATTTTAATAAAAATTTAACTCAAATAATTAACTCATTTCAAATTTTAAAAATATAAAGCCCAATCATAGGATAGTTTGGGATGCTTACTAGGCTTCCTAGTATTGTGAGCATCCCCTACTTATCTCTTTCTGGTTTCAATAATAACACCCTCTTTTTTATCAATCTCACTTGATCTTCTAAAAATAAACCAATTTGTTGATAGTCCTATCTTTGAAATCTTTGCAGATAATGATCATTTACCTTAATCGAGAGTATTCTTAAAGAATCTCATTCCTTAAGATGTAATTAAATATGGGGGCTTGCATCCATATGGAACTTAATGAACCCATTTTAAAATAAACCCGACTTTACTTTTCCATGTAAAACAGGGGAAGAATCTCTAGTACATTTGAAGACCCATTATCCTTAGGAGTCTTCATTAGGTGATTAGGTCCATTATAGGATGGTGACTTCTATCTCTCAAGATAGTACATCATTCCTCAATGTCATACCTGATGACCCTAATGACCCTAATGAGAATATCTATGGATCTACGTAGTGTCCCACAAACAAGTGTATTTTTGTCTTCATTTATTTTTCAATAGATAGATGAAGATAAAAAAAATTTCACCAAAAACTCATAATTAAAGTTTTAAATAATTCATAACTTCATAATAAAAGCCTAGGGATTAAATAAGATAATTAAAAGATTTAGCAACCCCTTAGCTGAATATTATATGTTTCACATCATGAATGCATATTCTTTCTCTCTTGAAAATAGGGGATTTTCATCCTTGCATGATAGGGGAATGCTTGACTTGTGAGGGCATCCCTTGTGGTGGAAAATACCCCTTCTTGTTGATTTAGTCAATAATCTAATTTCATCATGCATATAGGCATACAAAATCCTAAAGCCTTTATTAAAATGAAGCCTCAAAAATTAAATAAAACTTGAAAATATTTGCTTTTGTAGATTAAGTCATTATTCATACCACTCATGCTCTAGTCTCTTAGAGAGTGGGTTTAAGGACTTAGTCTCATTCTAAATTAATAACAACCCAACTATCTTGCAATTTTATAAGACTTGTACATGGATTTAAAGCATAGGAGGAGTTAGCTGGCGGCCACTCAAAGTAATTGTAAGCCCAAGCAGTTGGATGGTTTGTGGAGGTAAACCTTATACCCAGCTTCACTTAGATTTAGATCATGCTTTAGATCTTGCTAAAACCCCTAGATTTAGGATCCGAGGTAGCTATTTTCTTCGGGCTACTAGCATAATTTCTCACCTCCTAGGCATTTTCACAACCTTGTGTTGTGGGATTATAAGTCCTAGCTTTCTAAGAAAATGTCAACTACAATAAAATTAATCTCTTTAACTTTAAACATATAAAGCCCAACCATATGATAGATTGGAATGCTCACTAAGCTTCCTAGTATCATGAGTATTTCCTACTCATTCCCTTTGGCTTCATAATAAGTTTTCTCCTTGAACAATCTTATATGATTTTCCAATACAAGCAATCCTTTGATAGTCTAGCCTTGAAATCTTTGAAGACCTTAATTTATACTTTAATCGAGTGTTTCTAAGGAATTCTTATTCCTTAGGATATAAATAATTATGGGGGATTGCCTTCGTAGGGAACTTAATGAACCTAGCTTAATATAAACCTTAATTTATTTTTCCATGTAAAGTAGGGAAAAAAATCTCTAGTACATTCGAAGACCCATCATGCCTTATGAGTCCTTATTAGGTGATTAGGCTTATTAAGGGTGATGATCTCTATCTTTCAGAATAGTACATCATTCATTAATGTCATACCCGATCACTTCAATAAGTACTCCCTAAGAGCTGCGTGGTGTCCCACATCTCAAAAATAAACACCATAGATTTTTTTGGCAATTCCGTTGGGGATTGTTCCTCTCTCTATCTTTTGTGGACATTATTGTCTACAAGCATTGATAGTGAACTTATATCTTATATAAGCCCAAATCTATCTTTCCATCTGTTGGCACTTAGCTTATTTCATCCTTAAGCAATGCTAGCCAACATCCTTTAGGTTTTTGGACCTCACTCTATATAGGTCTTAAAACCCTATTGGGTCCCCAAGGTAAAAAATAAATTAACTAAACTAAAGGAGATGACTAAAATTTTTAGAACCTCTTTACGATCCTCTTGATGAGGCAAGGTCCATCCCATAATAAATCCTTTGCAAAAATATTATTTTCAAAAAGTACCTTTCAAATTAATTAAAAGCCACATGATAAAAAATTTGCATAAAATTTTCAAAAAGATTTAAAGAAAACAAAAATCCATTTAACAATATCTACAATTGTTGCATGGAGGTTCTTTTCAAAATCAAAATGAAATAATTTTAAAATCCCTTTTTCAAAAGCACATTTTGGAAAATAGCTATCTCTATTTCAGCATACCTAGGTTTGTTGGATAAAGATCTTATTTTCAAATGAAATCATGACATAAAATTGAAATTTCATTTAGCATATTCTGCATGTGCTAAGTTGGAGTTTCCCTTTTCAAAAGCAATATCACACACAAAAATCCCATTTTTAAAAGTCAATCAATATAATTGAATTCCATTTAACATACCTAATTTTGTTAAGTGGAACTCCTCTTTTTTCAAAATCAAACAAATTGACTCTACCTAACATACCCACATTTGCTAAGTAGAGTTCCCTTTTCAAAACAAAATCAAAATGACATTTGAATTTCTATTTGATATACCCCATCAAATGAGAAATCTCTTTTCAAAATAAAATTCAATTCCTACTTAAAATACCCACATTTTCTAAGAGAGTTCCTTTTCTAAAACAAAATCAAAATAATATTTGAATTCCATTTGACATACCCAAATTTGTCAAATGAGAATTCTATTTTGCAAAAATCAATACAAATTGGACTTTACTTAACATACCCACATTTGGTAAGTAGAGTTCCCTTTTCAAAATCACAAACAAATCAAATATATTTGAACTGCATTTGACATACCCAAATTTGTCAAATGAGAGTTCCATATTTTAAAATTAAAAGAAAATTAGACTTTATTTAACATACCACATTTGTTAAATAGAAATTCCCCTCTTTCAAAACAAAACAAAACAAATTCATCAAAAACACTTGAACCTTACTTAACATATCCAAATTTGTTAAGTAAAGGTCTCATTTTCAAAATAAAATCAAAATTACATCAAACACATTTGGGCCTTACTTAGCATACCTAAATTTGCTAAGTATGGATCCCATTTTCAAATAAAATTCAACAAATTAGACACATAACACACATCATCATGAACAAACAAAAATGTTTTCAAAAATATATTTTCAAACATACACTTGAGCCTCATTTAGCATATCCAAATTTGCTAAGTGAAGACTCCAAACACCAAATCAAAAATTTTAAACAAAGGATAAACAAAACACATACATCTCCAAAGTCTCTCCAAAATGGAATGAACCTCATTCAACATACTCAAATTTGTTGAATGAAGGTTCTAAATCAAAATAAAAATTCAATGGCAAAAGACTCGCTTCAAATCTCTCCAATTTTTTGAACCCCACTTAGCATACTTAAATTTGTTAAGTGTGGGTGTGGTGTTTATTTTTGAGATGCGGAACACCATGTAGATCTTAGGGGGGGTACTTATTGAAGTGATTGGGTACTACATTAAGGTATGATGCACTATCTCAAAAGATAGAAATCATCACTCTATAATGGACTAAATCACCTAAGAAGGACTCCTAAGACATGATGGGTCTTTGAATATACCAAATATTTTTTCCCAACTTTATAATGAAAAAGTAAAGTAGGATTTATTTTAAGCCAAATTTGTTATGTTCCATATGGAGGCAAGCCTCCATAGTTAATTACATCCTAAGGAAAGTGAATTCCTTAGGAATACTCTCGATTAGAATAAAAATTAAAGTCATCAAAGATTTCAAGGCTAGATTATCAATAAATTAGTTATATTGGAAAATCAAGTGGAATTGTTCAAGGAGAAGAGTTATTTTTGAAATCCAAAAGGGAATAAGTAGGCATGCCGTGATACTAGAAAATCTAGTGAGCATTCTAATCTATCCTATGGTTGGGCTTTATTTATTTAAAATTGAAGAGAATTATTTGTTCGAGTTGAAATCTTATTAGATTGTTAAGGCTTATAATCCATCAACACAAGATTGTGGAAATGCTTAATAGGTGAGGATTTATTCTTGTAGCCTGATGAAAATAGCTTCCTTAGATCCTAAATCTAGGGAGCTTTGGATAAGCTAAAGCACAACATAAATCTAAGCGAAGATGGGTATGGTTAACCTCTATAAGAGAGAGTAAACCACCCGACTATTGGGCTTACAACTACTAGAATGGGCGCTAACTCTCCGATTGAGTCATGTAGTCTTATGAAAGTGCAAGGTAGTTGGGTTGTTATTTAATTTGAGAAAGACTAAAGTCCTTAAACCCACTCCCTAAGAGAATAGATCATGAGTGCTATGAGTGATGAATTAATCTACAAATGCAAATCTTTTCAATTTTATTTTAGTTGACACTTCATTTTGACAAAGGCCATAGGATTTCTTATACCTAAATGCATATTGAAAATAGGTCATGGTCTAAATCAGCTGGAAGAAGGTGTTCTCCACCACAAGGGATGCTCTCACAGGTCAAGCATTCTCCTATAGTGTAAGGATGGAGAGCCTTCATGTTCAAGAGAGGAAAATTATTCATGCATTATGTGAGACATTCAACCATTCAACTAAGGGGTTGCTAAATCTTTTAATTATTTTGTTTAATGCCTAAGCTTTATGGTGAGGTTATGAGTTGTAGAAAAATTTAGTTATGAGTTATAGTTAGGTAGAAAATTTATTTTTCTTTAAGAGCCTAATCGCATCGAGGCCACACATTCAAACATCAAACATTGAAGAAACTAAGAAAAATAGGTAATTTCTATTGCGTAAACTAAACATAACATCAAACAATTTATAACACCAGTGCAAAAGAATAGAAGGTCAGTGTGGTCGGGTACCGCCATGCAACCTGAAAAGAAAAATGGGTAGCTGAGCTCTACCCTTATACGACCTTGTATATAAAATAATAATTACAATTTATAAATGATAAATGCTATAGGCGTGTCTTCAAATCTTCAAGTCTTCATGTTATCTTTTCTCCTTTGATTTAGTAGGCTTCAAGGCATCACATGGCACCCCAGACTAAGCCTTCAATGCTCATCTAAACCCCCTAGCACTAATCCTAATTCCTAATGCAAAATTACATTAAAAATAGGAAAAGTAAATCTAACTACACCTGTAAAATAACTGTTAGCTCAACACACATACAACCTAAGCAGTCATATTTATAATTTGGACTTAGCACCTTGCACATGGGTAACCAAACCCACCTACAATGAGAGCATTTATAATTATTTTTTAATGACCCCTTAAACATAATCCCATGTAGAAAACATGATTAGGCTAATCAGAGCCTACCATCCAGTCTACGAAACATACACCATACAATCGGTCTAAAATAATGCATCACAATATAAAACATGCATCAACCATGCACCATCCTAAGATAGGACTAAAAGTGGTGATTGATTCTAATGTGTGTATGTTAAGGCTTGTGTGGTAATTACTAACTAGGCATTAAGTTTATGATTTCCTAAATGTGAAATGATGTTTAATCATAAGAGGTTGATTTCATTTTAAGTGGTTTAATTGATTTGAGAATTTCATTTAGTGTTTTCTTTTATTTCATATGTCTTACACTTATCAACTAAGTGTTATAAAGAGAAGAAAAGAGGTTGCCCTCTTTCATCCCTACCCTAAGCCACTTTCTAAAACATGTTGATTTAATTTGAATCTCTTTAGTGAATGGCTTATTACATATTTTAATTAATCCTAAGTTTGGGTTCACTTTAAATAATTCCATTTAATATCAAAGGCTTCTTGGGATTAACTCAATTGAATTACTATCATATGACATATATTTAATCATTACTTTCCATCACATGTAACATGCATATGATTAAATCCTAAGTATACCTACACATACAATATATTTTAGCACACTTAAATGTGAATGTAGGAAGGAATTTCATCATATTGATTTACATTTGCATACAATATTAAATGTTATATAGTAAATGACCTACCAAGCCTCGTATTCCCGGATGTCAGGGTATGTACCCATTTGCATTCAAACATATGTAAATTTATATATATGAATGTAGGAAAGGAAGCTTCTAATTATATGACTAGTTGATTCAATCATTTAACCAATAATGAATTCATGTATTTTTAGTAGAAAAGAAATATTTTCATCTTTAGCCACATATACACACATATGTAAAGAGAAATGAGCAAGTACATGCCTTTGTTAACTAGGGAAGTGAGGTAATCAAATGACCTCCTTGAGGCTAGGTAAAGCTTTGTATTTTCGGGATGTCTAAACTATATACTTTACTATCTCACTACATATGAATATATATGTAAACAAGAGGAAGTAAATCATGCAAAATTGCATTTTATTTGATTAAAACATTTATGTATGTGAAACAAAGTCCCATCCAAATTATAATATAAAAAATACATGTAAATGAAATCAAATAAGTACATGTTGTTGTTAACTAGGGAAGTGAGGGAATCAAATGACTTCCTTGGGCTTAGCTAAAGCCTCATATTCCCAAGATGTCCAGACTGTAAACTTATTAACATTCAAATACATATAAAACTACACATGAATTGAGGAAAAGAAAGCTTTACTTCACATACCTAAGCTATAAGCACATCCAAACCTATATGTAATCATAACTACTCTAATCAATATAATTGATTTATAAACTTTGGAAAAATATTTTGAATTTATTAGTGATAATAGCCACATATGTATTAAGTTAAGTCAACACATGCATGCTTAACATAAAAGAAATTTCATTTTATTTAATTAATTTTGAAATGAGATGGATGCATGGAATCAAATGACATACAACATTTAACATGATTGAAAAGGAAATACTAAATATAAGCATATAATCTAATTCAATCAAACTAATTCCTAAGGGAAATCATATTAAATAAAAGCATTTAAAGGAAACCAAAGCTTGTTAATACCATCTTTCATTTTATGTTTTGACTTGATTTAATGAAATGAGGGAAATTTTATTGATCCTAATCCATTCCCATGTTTATGGTTTAATTTAGTTTAGTGAAAAAGGTAATTAGGTTGATTTTATGGGTTAATTAGGTTGTAATATGTGTTAAGTCCATTAATTAACCCTCGCCTATATTATCTTAAAGTAATTAACCAATTAATTATGAGCCAACATTATATGCACATGAATTGGAATTTAAATCAGTAATGACCCTAAGAAATAAAAGGCCTAATGCAATTGGCGCATAATAAATAATTAATTAAGCTAAGAAACTTAATTAAATACTCTTATAATTCTCCCACATATGTGGGGTAATTACACTTTTCTTAAGATTTTCTTAGGTTATTGAACACCTAATAGTCTACCTAAGAAACTTAATTAGATGAGTTCATAATAATTAGTGATTTCAATTTGATTAATTAAGCCATTTGAATTAATGAATTGATACATTAATTAAACCCAAATTAATTAATTTCCACTCAATTGAAATGAACTTAGGGTAAAAGATTAGGAAAGAGGTCCCAATCTCATTCCTCATGCTAATTCACTATTATAAAATAATTGGCCAGCTTAATTAATGGTTTTCTTATTGTTTAGCATGTTAATTAATCATCTAATTAACTAAGAAAGTAATTAAGGTTAAGACAACCAATTTTCCTAATTAACCATGCAATAAATTCCAAGAAAATTATGAGTGTCATCTCATTAATCAACCTCAAAAAGTTTTAAATTAATTACTTGAGTAATTAGAGAGTAATTAAGCTAATTAAATTTTTAATTAAACATATATTAAGCTAATTAAGTTTTTAATTAAAAATATATTAAGCCTTAATTACTATTCATAATCAATTAGAAATAATTTTATTAAATTCTCCTCTAAAATACCTTCAAAATGAATATTTATTCACATTTTTATGATTTTTCAATGATTTGTTATGCTTTTTCAAAGTTTCATCAGATTTAAATGATTTTTCATAATTTTTATAAACTCTATTAATTTATTTTTGTTAAAATAGACTATTTGAGCTTCAGATTGCAATATCTCACAATCCAAAATTTCTTTTTAATTGAAATTTTTATGGTATGTGTAACTTATCTTTGGTTTTAACCATTTAAAATTTCAAATAACTCTAATGTGTATTCTTGGTTTAATTAATGAAATTTGATTTTCACTAAAACTCAAATTAAACTTAAAATATTTGATAAAATTTGGAGATTTTTGAGTTGTTAGATTCTTATGGAAAATATGAATCCAACAAGCCCTTATTTATAATTTTTGGTTTAATATTTTATTCTCCATGAATTTTTGAAGTTTTAGGTGATTTAATTAATTTTTAAAATCAAAAATAGGCGATCTTTCCACTTAAATGAGTTAGCACCATGCGGTCGGACGTGAAATTGATGGTGTAGTCGATTAAGACAAGGGAAAGGGGATGGCGACATGATCGATTGGGACCGTCGTGGATCAGATGGTCATATCTGATTCGCGTGATCCAAAGGCCAAAATCGAAGGATTTTTTATGAAAGCGAGGATCGAGTTATGATCCAGTATGATCTGAGCGTCTCCGATCGAGATCGGATGGTGGAAGGGAAATGACAAACACTATTCCGGTGGGATTTTGCAAATTTTGTGAAAAAATTGAACAAAAAATTTTATTTTAGGCTCAATTTTACGGCGATCTTTGCCAAAAATCACTCTAAAATGTAAGGGGATGATGTAAAATAAAAAAAATACAAGGGCAATTTAAGGAAAATTCTAAAATCATGCAAAAATTATCACAAAAAAACTCCTAAGGTTGGCTACAGTTCTTGAAAATTATCTCACCGGGGATGATTTTCGAGATCCGAGTGAGCTCTTGGGTGTGAGAGGTAGCCTTGGAATAAGTTTGAACCTTTTCTTTACTTTGCTTTGAAATGTCATGATCACCAACCTTCACCGTACCCTCACTGAAATTTGCTTAGTTTTGATATTTTCAGTTAAAGGAAGTTAGGAAGGGATGTTCTTTGCTTGGGGAAGCTCTTGGGAGCTGAATAATGGCAGGAGGAAGAACTTGGAGGCTTCAATTTTCTTGTCTTTTAGGATGGCCGAAAATCACCATTAAAGGTGACAGGGAGATGGTTGAGAGGTGATGGCTTGATTGGGGACTTTGGATTTAGCTCCAAAGTCTTCCTTTGGGGTTGTGGAGTTAGTCCCCATTGAATGCAAGTGATGGGGAGAGTGAACTTTAGCATAAATGGGTGGAATCCTATATGGGCGAGGATCCATGAGGGATTTGATTGGGTTAGGCTGATTTTGGGCTGATCCCAAGTGGGTTTGGGATGGGTTTGATCAGCTCCCAAGATGCTATGGTTAGTTTCAAAGGATTTGGCTCAATTTGGGTCATTTGGGTCACATTGGGTCATGTTGGGTTAGGTTGACCAATTGGTCAAATTAGGTCAAACCAAGGCTTAGGTTAGGTCCAAATGATGATTTGAAGTTTTTTGGCATGCTCAATTTGATTTAATTTGGCCTAAAATTGAATTTGGCTCATTTGGAATCAAATGAGTCAAGTTGACCAAAGTTGGCCAAATTGTCTTGGGTTATGGGTTGATTCATGTTCAATTGGCTAATTGAAGATGAATGTAGTCTTTGGTTTGAATCAGTTTGGATTTAATTTTGATTTAGGCCAAATTGACCCTTTAGGTCAATTTGGGCTGGGGTTGGGTCCAATTGGTCAAATTGGAGCTTTGGTCAAGTTCAACAATGAACTTGGAATGAACATGAGCCATTGGTTATAATCAATTTGGGTTGAATCATGATTTGACCCATTTTGACCTTTTAGGCCAATTTGGGCCAACTCGGGTTAAATGGCCAATTGGGTTGGGTTTGGCTCAATTGATGGTCAAGTCATGTTTAATTACTGATCATGGGTTGATGTGAATCAATGGTTTCAACCAATTTGGTGTAGGGTGAGTTTTAGCTAGCTTTGGTTCATTTGGGCTAAGGGTTGACTTGGTCAAATGACCAAGTTGACTTGATTTGACCCAATCCATGGCAATTGATCACTCTAGAGTGATTGTTGGTCATGATATGAGGCTTGGATGGGCTTGGTTCAATCCAATTTAGGTTGGATTAGAACTTGGCTCAAAAGGGTCCTTTAGGTCACTTTAGGTCAAGTGAGCCTAAGTGGGTTAATTGGCTTGTGTTTGACTTGATTTCAGTTTAGCTAAACTATATATGAGCCTAGGATTGTAATATAAATTCAACTACAATCAAATTAGAGTCCAATGAATTCTGGTTCATTTAAAATTTTCAAGTCAAAAGGCTAAGTTGGGCTTGGCTTGAGTTGACTTGAATTTGGTTTGATGATTTTAGGTTTCATTTATATTTAGATAGGTGATTGAAGGAAAGATTGAATCAAGAGAAAATCCATTGGTTTTGACTTGATTTGGATAGGATTTGGCTAAGTTCAAAGAATTGGTTCAAAGGGCTTAGATTGGGGATTTGATTTAGTTTGATTTAGTTTTGATGATTAGAGTGTAGTTTTATTTAAGTTTATGAAGATGATTGAAGATATGATTGATTTATAAAGAAATTAATCAAATTTGGATTGAATTAGGTGAAGATTTGGCTAAGTTTCTGGAATCAAATCACATGGCTCAGGAAAGATTTCAAGTTTGGATTTGATCATAGGCTTCAATCATTTGAAGCTAGATTTGAATTAGAATTTGATTGTTTGATTGAAGGATTAAATAGATATTTGAGAAAATCAATTGAGTTTGGGTAGATTTGAATTTGGCTAAGGCTAAGTCCATAAGATAAAATCATTGGGCTTAGGAAGGATTTTGGATTTGATTTGGAATTTGGACTTAGATTTGGAATTTGAGTTTGAATTTGAGCTTTGGTTTGAGATTTGGATTTTGGTTGGATTTAAGAAGGTGTACATGGATTAGGTTTAGGCTATGGGATAGGTGATTTCCTTAAGTTCTAAGGCATAGCCTAATCCTATGATTAACCCTTATAAGTCTCTAGGCTTAGGTTAAGTGTTCACCTAATCACTAGAAGTGTCTTATGACTAAGGAGCTCTTAGTATCTAAAAGAGTCCTAAGTCTAAGAAGAGGAGGTTGAGAGCTCACTTCAAAAGTGAGGTCAACAGTGGTTTCAAAATTCTAAGTTAATATCAGAAATCAATTTTTGAAGACAATTATCAAAGCAAGGGTTTGACTCAATTATATTTCAACAAATGCAGTGATATCAGCATAGTCAGTTTTTTTGCAGTCTTCAGTTAGTTCAGTTGCTATGGCTATCAACAAGTTTGTTTTCTCCTTCCCCTCTAGTGTAGATCTGGCCTTGGATCAGGCCAATCTCACCTTGACTGATGCCTCACATCTGATTTACTTTGGTCATGGTTTTGAGGCAATCCGAGTCACTTGTGAGGGGACAACCCTCACAATAATCAGTAGGGAGGAGGTAGCGGAACAAACATCGCTTATCCGCTTTGTCATTCTGTCTGACTCTGAGTTCCCCTCATTGAAGAGGAAGGCTATCATGATTCCCGCATTCTGATCAGTATTAATGTCAATGCTAGTTGCTCCTACACAGGCTCAGTCAGTTGTCTTTGCTGTTGTCCTAGTGCGAGCTAGCACCTCCTCTTTGGTCCCCTCAAAGGGGAAAGCTATCTTGGCATCTTAGATAGTTTCCCCAACCTTCAAGGTAGGTTCTAGTTCTCATGCCTTGCTCTCCCACACCCAATGCCATAATAAAAATAAGAAGATTAAGCGGCACCACGAGAGAGAAGCCAGGGAGATCGATGTTGCATCCCACATTGCCGAGGAGGGCTCTCCACGGGAGGTCTCCCCTTTCTTGGGTGGTAGCAGATTCCACCCTCTCTCTAGTTCAGATGGAGAGGAAGATGTTAGGAGGATTACTACATCACCTCCACTACTAGCTCACTACTAGCTACCGGCTAGGGATAGGAGGAGACCCTATGTCAATCTCAAAACAGTTCTACACCAAGTCGACAGAGCTTATGGACACTCAGAGTCCAATGCACTATTTAATTTGAGGTTAGTGATTCCTCGCAATGTCAGTGGTCAGATCTGTAGGGAGAGGGTCGCTAAGGCCAGAGTAGCAGCCCAAGAGGGAAAGGGAGAGAGAGAGAGACAGAAGTATGCCCAATAGTCGGAGGCCTCCACCCTTTTTGAATTTCCCTATTGGTAGGCCACTGAGTCGATGATAGTATAGTCCCCAGAACCATCCTAGGAGAGTTCTAGCGAGAGGAAATAGTATCACCACCATCACCACTCCTCATCCACCTTCACCTATTCAAGTTTTCCCTTCCACAGTTCCTGCCAAGATCCAAAAGTCTGCATCTGGGAAGAGGAAACCCCCATTGGTGATCCAGCTATGGCCTAAGGATCCCACTCTATCTTTGTCATTAGCTGAGGTGAGGTCGAGCTCTCCTATTCGACCTTCCACTTCAACTGTAGCAAAGAAGAAGTGGTGTACCAAAAGCATCATGGTTGTACCACTCTGCGACCAGCAGTAGAAGAGAAGGGGGGGGGGGGGGGGGGGATGACAACACAGTTCCATGGCGGTGGACCCTCTGAGTGAGCACCACCAATTAGGTGGGTAGCATTAGATGCATGGGTCGATGAACATGACCTTGAGGTTGTTCTTTAAATGACATTATAGAGGACTACTTTGTCAAAAGAAATAGATTCTTGGGAGAGATCATTCAGATCAGGAAGAGGGTAGGGTAGTCTTCGACCCCGATGAGGATGATCTATTTGAGGAATCAACAAAAGTCCATATGGTCGATACCCGAGGATCCCTTCTTAAATACCATCATAGTAAGGAAGGTATTGTGGTTGAAGAGGATGACACCGCTCATTCAACCCAACACCTCCTCCAACAGCTCAAGCAGAAGGACAAGCAGGTTAATAGAATAGAGAGGAGGATCGAAGACTTATTAGCTACAGTTTGAGCACTTCAAAACCAAGCTCCAACATCAGAGCCTTGTCTTATAGAGGCTGAGCGGTCGACTTTTACATGTTTTAGACCCTCCTAAGTGAGCATCTCCTGTAGATCAAGATAGTGGAAGCTTGCATAGTAATGTCATAGATAGTGCCTCCAGGAGAAGTACATCAAATAAATGGTGGAACAATAAGTGAGAGAAGCATTGGTGCAAGCCTGAGGTACCTCATCCGTTCCAAAGGGTAGGCCCTACCAAGGAATTCGACATAGTTCAATACCCTAAAAGATTTTTTCCACCTTCTTTCAAGATCATTGATGGTAGTGGGAACCCTCAACAACACATAACACACTTTAAAGCAGGCTGTTGCAATGTCGGTGGTAGCGACGTGCTTCTTTTTTTGCTTGTTCGTCAGTAGTCTATCGAGGATTGCATTGATTGGTATGTCGAACTGTCCAACTGTTTGGTAAAGATATTTTTTGAGTTAGAGAAACTCTTCATTAAGAGGTTTGCTGGAGCTCAGCAAAGGGTAACTGTGGGCAACCTTGTTGTGGCACAATAAAATCTCAATGAGCCCTCATTGATAATATTCTCAGGTGGTGAAACCTGAGCATGAAATGCGAACTGCAGCTGTCCAAACAACATGCCATAGAAATTCTTCTTAAGAATATTCATGGCTCGATTGCTTTTATGATCAGGGAATTTACTATCAAAATCTTTGAGAAACTAATCAATAAGGCAGCTAGTCTGCAAGGGAAAGTCAAGTAGTTTCCTTTTCAATACCAGTCATCCAAGTCCAAGCCATAGAAAACTTTTGAGAACAAGCCAGGGGTAGTAGTGTTAGTTGATAAGGGGAAGCAACTGGCCGTTTAGTTTGAGAGACCTCAAGCTCAATAGCCTTCACTTTCACCTCCTCTACCACCGCCTCGACCATCATACCGGGCACCATAGCAGCCCATTACCGCCACCTCCTAAGTAGTATACACAACAATAGTATTCCTATCCACCAGCAGGTTGCTATTACCCACCTACTCATTTGGATAAATTAAACAAGATTTATTCATTTAAGAGGGAGGTAATCAGGAAGATCTTTAAAAACCTCTTAAGCTTAATTTTTTTAGCTACCCAAGCCTAAGAAGACGGAGGAAGTGGGCAAGAGTGATGATCCTAACTTTTTACCTTACCATCACATGTTAGGCTATGTCTTAGAGGATTGCTTCACCTTCAAGGACTGGGTTGAGTGCAGCTACAAGTTGGGTGCCATGATTATCTCTAAGGATTACTTATTAGAACAACTATCTAGTTCTATTAGGGTAATCCTTGGTGATACATGTGATCCTCTCAAGATAAAAGAAGGTTGGGATATTTCCTTATCCTGAACCTCTAAGAAAATTATTTTTAAAATCAAGAAACTCTCCTTGCAGGTGCCTGAAGCAGCTCAAACCTACACTAAGGAAGGTTTGCAAGTTGATAAAGATAACTTTATGGAAAGTGGGAGCTTCAGCGGCATCCTTGCTTAAGATAAAGTAGCAACCACTATCCAAGTCAAGCATTCCATCCATAATTGCAGCTACTACCATGTCATTCAACTCATCCAGCTCTTCTTATAGTAGGCATATTGTATCTGCAGACGAGGGCACTAAACCCCTCGCTCTGCTTACTTTACTTGATTTCCATCATGTACCACTATTTAAATAGAAATCAATGAAGAAGGAAAATTCCACTTATATCTTCTCTACTTTTGATAGTCTTTATGATCTCATTTCAATTGAAAGCTCTCAAAGTCTAAATAATAATAATAATAGCATAAATAATTTTGATCCTTTCTCTTATGATTCATAAAAGGACTTTCCTTTTCTGAATCAATCTGGTTCACCCATTGAGATTAACTTAGACTCATCTGACTCTGAGAGTCCTATAGGAGAAGCTATATAATACTCGATTAGCAGGTAAAACTTTCTATCAACACATGAAGTCACTGAAGTCAACCTACGCAGTGGCAAAGTTCTACCCCTAGGTAGCACCTCAGCATAAGGGTAAGTAAGTCATTGGTTCCAGTGAGCAGATAGCCCCTCCACAGGATGCTCCACTTATGGATATGCTTATGGAGGACCTAGAGTGGATTACAACATCCTTACCCACTTGAGAAAGTTTCCAACTAAGCTAAGAATATATGACACCCTCATCTTATCCAAAGATATGAGTGAATCTCTAATCAAAGTTCTACTTCATCCGAGATTTGCTTAGCTCAGCTGACCACTACTAGAGAGGAGGGTCACTATTCAAAGAACATCCTAGGAGTCACATTCAGTGATGAAGACATACTTTTAGGGACGATCAGACACAACTATCCCCTCTACATCATAGTGGATATGGGAAAATTCAGGTTATCAAAAGTGTCGGTTGACCCAGGTGCATCAGTCAACATCATAAGTCTAAAAACCCTTGCCTACTTGAGGATCAACATCTCTAAACTCAGTTCAGAAAGGATGATGCTGGGAGGATTCAATGAGAAAGGTGAGAGGGCTTTAGGCTTCATAGTGTTGCCATTAGAGATAGATGATTGGAAGACTGAAGCTAAGTTTCATATTATAGACTCATATACATCTTTCAATGCTTTGCTTGGGAGGCTGTGAATATATGAAAACAACACAGTCCCATCCTCTCTACATCAGTGTTTGAAGTTTGTGAGAGGTGGGATCGCCTACTGTGTCAAAGGAGATCTCAAGCCATTTATAGTTCATGAGGTCGGTATATATGAAGATGCGGCCTACTACCTCATCAAAATCAATAAGTCTGTTCTCGCAAACTTGGCCAAAGTTCAAAATAAAAGAAAAGGAAAAAAGAGAGAGAAAATGAAAAAGAAAATGGAAAATAAAGTGAAAAAGAAAGTAAAAGGGAGAGAGAAATAGACTTGGAGGAGGAAGTGGAGCCCGACATTATATTCCACCCACAGTTCGTTATTCCATTTGAACACATGGGTAGGATGACCCGAGCTCCATCAGGTAGATGAAGGGGATAATTCAGAGCCAGCCCCAAAGGTGGAAAGCCTCTTTATTGGCCCTCCAATATGAGGTATGTCCCTGCCACCAGAAGTACACCTACTATCCATATAGACTTGGAATCTAGTTCAGAGGATGATTATTGTATGATTAGTATGCCAGCTAGTACTTCCAAATAGTAGATCCCCATGCAGGTGACAGTTGAGCCTGATGAAGGTCGGGTCCCCAAGCAAAGCATAAGTGTATCTGAGTTTATATGTGAAATAGTTAAGCATCAGTTGAGAACTTTAGCTCTAACCCCACTTTCCTCACAAAAAGTTGAGGGTTTGGTAGTTAAGGAAGCCCCTAGATCTTCCACGATGTAAAGGTGCTGAGATTTTTTTTGGGAGCATCATCCCAAGTCAGGAAGCCAATGTAGAACTTGAGGATGATTCATATAAATATTTAATACAATTGTCTTTTGATTGGTACTCACCTTGTGTTCTTAATTTAGCAAAGAAATGATTGATTCCATATGCTTGGTCTAAACATAGGTCAAATTACTTCAAGAGGTTATAGAATAACAAATGCAAACATTCTCAATTAAGACCAGGACTGAGATTCAGTACAGTAGGTCCAGTCGATGATGATGATTATTGCTTAGTCATCACTAATCATTTGGAATTTGATAAGTTCTTTTCAAATCACATTAACTCATTTGAAGAGGTTTACTTAGAAACTCCAGATGATCCAAGTGATTTTGAAGTCAAAGATGCATTGCGAGTTGAAGAGAAGATTAGATCAACCATTGATGAGCTCAAAGAAATCAACTTAGGATCTAAAGACAATCCACGTCCAACATACATCAGTTCTTTGTTGAATGAAATTGAAACCAATGACTTAGTTAGGCTCTTGACTAAGTTTAAGGACTGTGTCACATGGATTTATGAAGAGATATTTGGTTTATCTCCTGATGTAGTAGTCCATAAAGTAACAATAGAGCCCAGTGCTAACCCTATCAAGCAAACTCCTAGATGCATGCGATTAGACATTGAATAGGATGTTATTTCTAAAATCAAGAAACTGATCGATGTTGACTTTATGAAGGAAGAAAGATATCCTACCTAGTTGGATAGTGTCATCCCAATTAAGAAGAAGAATGGCCAAATGCATATATGTGTCAATTTTAGGGACTTAAATAAGGCATGTCCAAAAGGAGAATTTTCACTGCCAATTCCAAAACTGATTGTGGACATTGCCTCATCTCATGAAGTTTTCTCCTTCATGGATGGCTCATCTGGATACAACCAAATAAACATGGCCCCTGAAGATGAAAGAATCACTGCTTTTCAAACCCTTATCGAAATTTATTACTATAAGGTCATGCCTTTCGGCCTTAAAAATGCTGGTGCAACCTACCAGTGAGCCATGACTCGAATCTTCGATGAACTCATTCATCATCAAGTCAGGTCCTATGTCAATGATCTCATAGTCAAAAATAAAGAAAAGGAAGACCATATGTTTTACTTGAGAGTAGTTTTTGTGTGGTTAAGATAATATAACCTAAAAATGAACCCCCTGAAGTGTGCATTCGGAGTAGCTTCAGGGAAATTCCTTGGATTTGTTGTATCTAACACTGAGTAATAGAGAGCGATCCGAGAAGATCAAGGTGATCTTAGAAATGCCACCCCCTAAAAGTCTAACTCAACTCAGATCATTTCAAGGGAGGTTAGCGTATCTAAGATGCTTCATATCCAACCTATTAGGAAGGTGCTAGAAATTTTTAGCTCTTGTCAAAAATGACACCAAGTTCAAGTGGGATGGAAAGTGTTAGCATGCCTTTGAAGATATCAAGCACTACCTGATGATGCCACCAATCTAGCAGCCCTTATCCCAGGAAACTGCTCATTCTTTACACTACTACATTAGACGACTCCCTCAATGCTTTGTTGGCCCAAGCCAATGACGAGGGGAAAGAGGACACATTATACTACCTTAATCGTCGTGTAATCCCTGCTGAAGCAAATTATCCACCCATTGAAAGCACTGCCTAATTTTAGTCTTTTCATCCCAAAAGCTATAACATTACATGCTTTATCATAAGGTGAGCCTAATCTCTAGGATCAATCCCCAGTCGGCATTCTTTCTCATCATCTAGGAGTAAGTCCCCCAGTTGGCATCCTATATAGGAGTAAGTCTCTTAGTTGGCTTCCTACTCAAATTTCTAAGAAATAGAATCAAGCCATTGAAGGCCAGATTTCTTTAGACTACTCAAATAGGATCAAGTTAATATGGTGTTTAGTAGTCAAAGTGCTGCGGATTAAGATCAAGCATTTCAAGCCTCTTCTCCCCAGCATAGCTTTTGAGGATTGGATCATCTCTTTAAAGACCCCTCTCCTCTCTTTAGCTAACCAAGATGGATCATGCCCTTAACGGCCCCATCTTATTAGCTAATACATGGATCACCACTATTCTTAAGTAAGAGTAAGTCCCCTGAAGGCATCTTCATTGAGCATAGTAAATGCATTAGGGTTAGACCATTCTTTGGGTCCACTCCTAATAGCATTCCTCTTCATCCTAGGACTTAATGAAGTTAAGTTTCTAAGAATGAATCACACCTTCAAAGAAAAGATAGGCATACATATACCAATCTTTCACAATCAAAATCAAAGCAAAATTTTAAAACAAAATAAAAAAAAATCATGAATTGGAACCCTAAGTTTATACTTGCATGTTGATCAATTAACACTAATATCGTGTATTCATTAATCCACTACACATATTGGGGGTCCATTTGTTGACCTCATTTTTAGAAGAGGTCATTTTAGCAATGAAATGATATCAAGTTCAAATAGGGATTTCCTATTTCAATATTCAAAGTCACTATGCTTAGTGACTTAGGAAATACATTTTTGAGCTAAATCCAATTTACTTGGTTTGATGCAAAACTAAATCAAACATCTAACATAAATTAAATCAAGTGAATTAATGCAAATAAAATGAAAATTCAAAGTCAAACCCAAACTCAACTGTAGTCAACCTAGAATTGACTTAAGTGGGCCCACTTGGTCAAAAAGTCAACCCACTAAATTTGACTAAATTAAATCACCAAAAATATTTTAAATAATCAAATGAATATGTATGATCACAATAACAAATGAATTGGAGTCCATGGAGGCCTAGATTAGGTAAATTAAATCCCTTAAATCAAAATAATCTAAATAAGCCACATTGAATTTAAATTCAAGAAAAATCAAAAATAACTTTAAATTGATTGTCCTAAATCATATGGGGATGGTGATGGGACATAACCTAACTCCCTATTGGGTGTAGTTGGGTTAAATGGGTCATTTGACCCATAAGAAATTATGTTTAATTCACTTAACCCAATTTGGGTAAAGTGAGTTAAGCAAGATAAAAGAAATAAGGAAATATCAAACCACTTCCAACCAAATCACATGGGATGGGGGTGACACTTCCTTAAACCCTTCTAATGATGGTTTACATCCATAATCAAGCTACTTAGACTTCTCTTACATTATTGCATAAAATCCAAATAAGGAAAATTAATACAAGCAATTGAATTGGAGAAGTCAAATTCCTTCTCCCTTCTTCCCACCTCTTCACATAGGATAGCTGTGGGATGGAAAAGGAGTGCACTAGCTAGCTTCCAAGGTCCTCCATTAGCAAAATTGACCAAGGAATAGCTAGGAAATAGAAATATAACTTTTGGCCATATAGGAAAACTCACAAAGAGACTTCCCCAAGGAGATTTGAACACACACACACCTTCACACATCAAAACAAAACCAAAATAAAATTTCCCCTCCCCAAGTGTCCTTAATTACTACAAACCATCAAAATTGAAAAGAGCACTCAAGGGTTGGTCTAAGGAGCAATCCTTAAGGAATTATCCCAATTCCTTTGGCAAGCAATCTCGATTCAAGCATACGAAGCTCTAGGATCAATTGCAAGGTCAATCGTCCAACGAATAGAGGTATGTCATTGTTGACCTCAAGATTTTTCTTCAAAAATTTGATTGTGGTCAATTTAATAGGAAACACGATCTTCAACAAGATCGAACCATATAGAAATGTAGGATATTCATCCACATCGTGCAACACTTTAAATCATTTGATTTCATGGTCTATATCAAAAGTTATTAGCAAAAAAACCTTCAACAGTCCTCGGCTCCCACAGGAATCAAAGAAGATGATCTCTACGCCAATCCATGTATTTGGATCGGACGACTCAGATTTAGGTGGACAGGATTGATTTCACCCTTTAGGAATCACGGGATCAATCTGGACCATCCCTAAGTGATCCAACATTTTGAACTATGCGAAATGGCACCACGAATAATCTATGCGCCATGCGGCGATGCACCACGTAGGCAGTATCTGTGCGGGACCCCACTTAAAAGCTGTTAGAATTTGTTATTTAATAGATATAATTAATTTTAAAAAAAATGCAAAAACCTTATAAAAATCATATAAAATCAAAGAAAAAATAAAAAATTTACAAATAAAAGCTCTACAGATTCATCTTCATGAGAGGAATCTATAAAAATTAAAATCCCCAATTTTTATTTGGTAATTTTCCCTTAATTTGGGTTTAATTGAAAAATACTAAACCCTAATTACTATCAAATTAATAATCCAATTAATTTGAAACTTTGGGAAATGAAATTAAGCATAAAGCATACCTTAGGGAAATTTTTGGGGATTTAATTCTCTAAATTCAAGGGAAATTATAATTTCATGTGCTTAACCTTTAAATTAATTAAATTAATTACCCTTTAATGAAATAATTAGAAAACTTTAATATAATAAACTTAAATCAACATAATGAACATTAATGAACATCAGAATACTAATTAAACCTAATCAAACCTATATGAACCTAATAAATTATTAATTAACTTAATTAGATAATTAAATGAATTAAATAACCTAAATTTAATTAAATCATAATAAATCAACTAGTTAACCAAAAATTATGAATAAACCCTCATTGGAAAGGTATTTTAGTGAAAAATAAGTGAAAAATAAAATCTCTTAATGAATATAAATAAATTAGGCTTAATTTAAGTTTTAATGAAATAATTAAAACTTTAATTACACCCTAATTACATCTCTAATCAAGATAAAACTTTAGGGATATAAAATTGGCATGTATCCCTACGTGCTAGAAATATTTCAAGTCCATATAATTTTTGGATTAGGATTTTTCAACTTTCAAAATCCCTAGGTATATATTAATCAAATATTAGGTTAAGGAAATTAATTAATCTATTAAATAAACTATTCAAAAACTTTTCTAAATATCTTAAGTCAATTAAAATGATCAAATTAAATCTTAGGTTAATGAAATAAAACTATTAATTAACTAAAACCTTAACCTTTGAATCAATAAAATTTAATGAAATCACTCATCTCTAATAAATTTAAATAATGAATCTAAAACTTAGGTTAATTAAATCAGATCAAGTAATTAGCCTAAGTACTTTAGGTTAAGACTAATCCCTGAACAAACTTAAGGTTCTAATTCATATTAATAAACTTAAACCTTAAAATTACAAATCCATAATTTTAAATAACCTAAGTTAAATTGAATAAAATCAAACTCTTTAAATTAACATAAGCCAAATCAAATGAAATCCATATAACTTAATTCAAAATTAAATAAATCAAACAAAACAATTCAAACAAATGAAATAACATAAATCAAATCCAAACATAAATAAAATCAAAAGGATTAATTAAAATACTTAAGGATTTTAGTTAGGCTTTTGGAAACTTCATTAGGATTTAGGATGTGGAATAAAGTGAGTTTCACCTGAAAATGAAATTCATTCTATTTCTCATTCTTGAAAACTTATTTGTTACTTTAACCAAATAAAATGAACTTAAAAAGGGAAATTAAATCACTAAATCATTTGAATTGAAACCAGCCAAAGGTAAAAATAAAAAAAATCAAACTTCAAATTTAAACTTGAATTTAAAAGCTTAGCAAAGACTTACCACACAAGCCCAACCTCTACACACACTAGATTACTTAGGTCACAGACCCTAGATCTAGGTTAGATTGTTCTGTGATTTTCTTTTAATCTCCCGTGATATGTTATGCGGTGCTTCACATGTCTGTGTGGTGTATTGCTTTAGACTAGATGCTTAGGCTTGTTTGTTCATTAGGCTGGATGTTAGGGCATTCTTTCTAGATTTGATACTATTTTTTACAGAGGACCGTGTTAAAGGGATCACTGTAATAAATAAATCATTAAATTATTGTTTGCTTGCAGGTGATGAAAATTCCTTAACATAGTCTATAGGATAGGTGGGCTTGGCAAACTAATACTAAGCATATGTTTGTGAAATATAAACTTTTGTCTTTGTATGTATTTCCTAACATCTATTTTGCAGGGTTTAGGATCTATTTTTTGAATTTTAAATGTAAATTTGAGCTTAGAATTAGGTTAGGATCTATGGGGTCTAGGTTTAGCAAGAGCTGACCCAACTAGGAGATGATGCGGTGGTCCCCTGTGGAGCCCGATGGATGTCCCTAAAGAAGGAGACTTTTGGAAAGAAGACCCATAGATCTAAACTTGTAGTTCAAGGCTGGTTTGTATAGGGGCAGACCTCGGCTGCCCATTTTTCTTTCTTCCGGGGTGTACAACAGTACCCAGCTGCATTGGCATTTTTCTTATATAATTTAATTCAGTTTGATTTATTTTGGGTGTGCAATAGAAACAACATGCTTTTCTTAAGTTTCTTTCTGTATTATGTTTGTGCTGTGATGAATGCCTGGACGTAGGCTCATAGGATAAACTAAATTTTCTACCCAACTAAATCAATTGAAACATAAAAATAAATACAACTCATAATCTTCATATAAAAGCCTAGGCCATTAAAGCAAGATAAAATATGTAGCAACCCCTTAGATGGATGTTTTAATATCATGCATAAATCATATTATTTCATTCTTGATTAATAAAGGACTTCCATCTTTGCTAGAGAACCTAGGCTTGACCTTTGAGAGCCTATGATGGAAGTACACCTTCTTCTATTCTGATTTGGCCAATAATCTTTTTCTAATTGCATGCATTAGGCATAAATTATATTCCTATGACCTAAATGAATCTTGAGTCAAAAGTTATAAAAATAACAAAAAATATGCATTAGTTTGGTACATCTTCATACCCTACATAATCTTAGGGGTTATAGAGTAAGTCTAGGTTTATAGATTTCTTTCCTAAAACTATAATAACCTAGCCATCTTGCATTCATATGACTTAGCCTCAAATGGTTTTAAAATGCGCTTAGGTGGTGTTAGCTGGCAGCCTTCTCCAGGCAGGTTGTAAGTCCAGAAGAGGCAGGAATAAGTTAGTTCTCTTAAGTGAGAAGAATGACCAATGATTCCCAAGGATAGAACTAGGTCGAGCATCTGATATGTGTTAGAAGCACCTGTAGACTAGGTTCTGAAGCATCCTTTTAAGAATAAGTCTTCAACCCTAGGCATTTCTATAGTCTTGTGCTACTAGAATCTAAGCCCTAGATTTCTAAGAAAATGATAACTTGAAATCTAGAATAAAATCCCAAATCTGAAGCCCAATCATAGGATAGTTGAAATGTTTACTGGGTATCCCAGTATCAATATACATTTCCTACTTTTTCCCATTTGACTCTTGAAAATAACTCTCTCCCATTTGGACCTCTCCAGATTGAATTTTCCAAAAATCAATCCTTTGAAAACTACCTTAGAAGTCTTTAGAAATAACCACTTATTTCTTTAATCGAGAGTATTCTGAGGAAGGGACCCTTCCTAAGATGTAGTTAACTATAGAGGCTTGCCTTTATAGGGAACCATGATCCCAAGATAAAATAAACCCTGTTCTACTTTTCCATGTAGTTCAGGGAAAAATACTCTAATAAATGAAGAACCCATTAGCCTTAAGAGTCTTTTATTAAAATGATCAAATCCATTAGAGGAGGGAATGTTTATATTTCAAGATAATATGTTTATTTCTTAATACTGTATTTGATCATCTAAATAAAATATTCCTAAACTCTATATGGTGTCATTTCTTTTCTCTATTCTAGAGAAAATACCAACAATGGGCATACTAGAACCTTGAGTTATACAAAGCCAAAATGATTCAAGCTCACAACAAGTTGGTCTGCCCTAGAGTTTTTCAAGTAGGAGAGCTTATTTTAGTTCTAAGGAGACCAATTGTTGCAAGATGTGAGGCAAGTTTGAACCCAGTTGGGAAGGCCCTTTTGTCATAGAAAAGGCCTACCAAGAAGGATCATATCAGTTGATCAACCATAAAGGAAAGCGTCCAATGCTTCCAATCAATGAGCTTTATTTAAAGAAATATCATCCTTAAAATAATGTTTAAAAATAATTATCGTCAATAAAAATTCTATTTTTTATTCATCAAATCTTCTCTTCATTTGAAGTATTCTTTACTTGTTTGCAAATATGCCATGATGTATTTAGGATAGGTGTAAGAGAACCCAAGTGGCATCCTATCCTCCATCAATACAAACATAAACTACTTATAATTCTCTAGTGTTATTAGGATAGGTGTAAGAGAATCCAAGAGGCAACCTATTTTGACTAGCATAGCTAAGTTAGTTGTAAGAGAACCCAAGCAGCATCCTTCCTTAGTGGAGTCACATTGCCCCTATGACACCATTTCATCCACTCTTCAATGTGTTTAGGGTAAGTGTAAGAGAACCCAAGCAACATCCTATCCTCCATCAACACAAACATAAACTACACACAATTCTCCAATGCTATTAGGACAGATGTAAGAGAACCCAAGAGGCATCCTATTTTGACTAGCACAACTACGTTAGGTGTAAAAGACCCCAAGTGGCATCCTTTCTTACTGGAGTCACCATGCCCTTATGGCACCATTTCATCCATTCTTTATTGTGTTTAGAGTAGGTGTAAGAGAACCCAAGCGACATCATATCCTTCATTAACATAGCATAAACACATAAACAAACACATATCTTTATCTTAGGCTACTTTGATGTGGGATAATGCCTCCTGCGATACTCACTCATTAGCTGCTCTAAGTTAGGCTGATGTGTTACCCTGCTAGTGCATCGCCCTAGTGGTCCCTCATTTAGAAAGATGTAAGTTATGCTTTCTCTTCTGATTTGACCACAGCACACCGATGAGCAACTTATTAGTATGGCAGGCCTTACTACGTGGTCAGTAAGCTTTTGTCATGTTGGCTTCATTTAAAAGGATGTAAGTCTGCTATGCCTTCTTATTAAACCAGTCATCGTGAACTGATTTGGTCGAGTAGAGGAATAGGGTAAGTCCCCTAGCAGCTCCTTTCCTCTTGACTAGTTCAAGTCTAGGTCGCCCTTCTTTGTGACTCCCTACTTCATAGTCGTCCTTAGGTTGGGTTGATTTGTTGCACCTTCAATGGGTCACCCTAGTGGTTGATCCCTACTTTGGAAAATCTATGCTTTCTTCCCAAATACAGTCGTTACACACCGACAGGTAGCCCTAGGTTAGATAGCACCACCTATCGAGCTGATGATGGACTATCCCGACAATCAGTTCCTCTTTAGAGAGATGTAAGTCTACAAGCCCTCTTTCTAGACTGATTATCGCAAACTGATGGGCACCTTAGGTTGGTTGATGTTCGCTATGATGACAGCGCCCCACCCAGTGGATACACACCACTCATGGCAGATGTAAGACTGCTATGCTTTCTCCTTATGTTGTCCACCGTATACCTACATGCATTTTTTTTTTCAGAGATCAAGATAAAGCCCCTAGTGGCACCTCCCTTGGGGCACTCTACTTGGCTCACGTCTTTTGCAACCCCATTTAGATACTACCTGGGTTACTTTTGGATTGGACAGTCCCCCTTTCCTACTAACCACCCCTGTGGTTGGAGAGTTTCTTTAGTGAATGCACTGATTCTCCTTTGGTCCAGTAAATCTGAGATAGGTCAAGGCCCCTATGGCCCCTTCTTAGTGTGGTCCCTCGCAAACCAACAAGGTCCACAATAATAAACAAACAAAATATAAATTCTCTTATGGATTAGGAATTAAAGCCCCTAGCGAACCTTTCCCAATAAGGCATCTTATATTTAGGGCAGTGCCAGTAAAACTCCCTATAGGAATCACCTAACTACTATTGAGTTGAGATAAGTCCCCCGAGACACTCTCTTAGTAGTCGCCCTTAGGTAGGGTTCAATCTGTTCTGCCACCAACAAGTTACCCTGACGGTCATCTTTGCTTTGGAAGATGTAAGTCTACTATGCATTCTTTCCAGCATGACCGCCACAAATCGACGGGTAGCCTTAGGTTAGGTTTGATTTGTTGCCCATCAAATAGGTCACCCCAACAGCTATTTTTTGCTTTGGAGATGTAAGTCTACTACACTTTCTTTAACATATCCATTGCAAACAAAGGCACCCCTTAGGTCGATAGTCCCACCCTTCTAGGTAGACTACCCCTTTGGATCAGTAAATCTAAGATAGGCCAAGGCTGACATAGCCCCTTCTCAGTGCGGTCCATCGCAAACTGATGGGATCCATCAAATGAAATTAAAAGAAATTATTCTTCACTACTTTTGAGTTGATATAAGTACAGCGACATTCACTCAGTAGCCGCCCTTAGGTTGGGTTGATTTGTTGTGCCATCAATGGGTCACCCCAACAGTTGATCCTTACTTTGGAAGATGTAAGTCTGCTATGCTTTCTTCCTAAGTATAGCTGTTGCACACTGAAAGGCAATCCCTTAGGTCGGATAGTCCTAACATGTGGCTGGTAGTCTACCCCTTTGGATCGATAAATTTGAGATAGGTCGAGGCTGACATAGCCCCTTTTCAGTGCAGTCCATCGCAAATCGACAGGGTCCATCTCTGAATCTAAAATTTAAAACTTGAAACAAATCAAACCAACCTCCCTAGTGCAGTCAAATTAAGCAAATCAGACATACCAAACTCTCATCCCCAGTGGATTCCTCCTTATGCCATTGACAAACCTCTCACATGTCATACCCAATGCATGTGTGATCCCTTAGCAGATCTCCCTCCATATCTTTGATATGGAGTTCTTATGAAATTCCATCTTTGCTCTCTTATGACCTTGGCATGAGTTGAGTTGCATTGCACTAAGATCGTGATTCTATCTACCTCTCAGGTTTAGGTATAGATCATTTCTATTATTATTTATAATCTTTTGGATGTTGTTGATCATTTCAATCAACGTTAATATGTGTGGAGTGCCTCGTTAGTTACATCATACCTATTGGGCACCCTTTTGTTGACCTCACTTTTGGAGTGAGTTCTCAACTGCATCTTCTTAGACTTAGGAGTCTTCTAGACACTAAGACTTCCCTTGTCATAAGACACTTCTAGTGAGTAGGTGAATACTTAACCTAAGCCTAGAGACTTAGAAGGGTTAATCATAAGATTAGGCCATGCCTCAGAGACCTAGGAAAATCATCTACCCTATAGCCTAAATCGAATCCATGTACACCTTATTAAATTCAATTCAAATCCAAATTTGCAACCAAAGCTCAAACTCAATTTCAAATCTAAATCTAAATCCAAATCCAAATCCAAATCAAATGATTGAAGCCCTTGATCAAATCCTTCCTAAGCCTTATGATCTTATCCTATGGACTTAGCCTTAGCCAAATTCAAATCAATCCAAATTCAATTAATTTTCTCTAAGACCAATTCAACTCCTCAATCATGTACCAAATCCAATTCCAAACTCAAAACAAAATGATTGAAACCCATAATCAAATCCAAAATCAAAATCCTCCTTAAAAGCCTTATGATTGAATTACATAGGCTTAGCCAAATCTCCATCCAATTCAACCCAAATTTGATTGATCTTATCATGAATCATTTATATTTACAAGTATAAATGAGATATAAGTTCAAATAGCCAAAAATAAATCAAATTAAATATAAATCCAACCATGACCTCTTTTAAGCCATATGGACCTACCTCTATGAGCTTAACCAAATCTTAACCCAAATCAAACCAAAATCAATTGATTTCTTTATAAATCAATTATTCCTTCATTTATATTTACAAATATAAATGAAAACACATCCCAATGATCAAAACTAAATCAAACTAAATCAATTTCCTACTTAAGCCCTTTTGACCTACCTCCATGAGCTCAGTCAAATTTGCTTCCAGATTACTCCAAACTTAAGTGATTTTCTAATAAATCATTTATATCTTCATTTATATTCACAAATATAAATGAAATATAAATTCACATGACCAGAAACCAAGTCCAAAATCAAGTTAGAACCCAATTCAATCCCTTTAAGTCAATTCCTTGAACTTGGTCAAATCCTATCCAAATCAAATCAAAACCAATGGATTTTCTCTTGAATTAATCATTCCTTCAATCATCTATCCAAATATAAATGAAATTGACAATCATCAAGCCAAATTCAAGTCAACCAAGTCAAGCCCAACTAAGCCCTTTTGGCTTGAAGATTCCAAATGAACCAAAACCTATCATAGCTTAAATTGATTGTAGTGGGATTTATATTTCAATCCTAAACTCATATATAAATCCAACTAAACCTTAATCAAACCAAAACCAAGCCGATTGACCCATTAAGGTCCACTTGACCCAAAGTGTCCTAAACCTTTTTGAGTCAAGTTCTAATCCAACCTAAATTAGTTTAAACTAAACAAATCCAAGCCTCATATCATGATCAACAATCACCCTAGAGTGATCAATTGCCTTGATTTGGGTCAAACCAAGTCATCCCTTAGCCCAAATGAACCCAAACTAGCCAAAACTCACCATACACCAAATTGATTAAAATAATTGATTCATAATATCCTATAATTAATGATTGAACATGTCTTGACCATCAAGTGAGCTAAACCAAACCCAATTGGTCATTTGCCATAAGTTGACCCAAATTGACCTAAAAGGCCAAAATAGGTCAAATCCAAATTCAATCCAAATGATTACAACCAATGGCTCAAGGTCATTCCAAATTGATTATTGAACTTGACCAAAGCCATAATTGAGCTCAATTTGACCAATTGGTCAACCTAACCCAACTTAGCCCAAATTGACCCAAAGCATCAAATTGGCCAAAATCTAAATTAAATCCAAATTAAACTAAACCAAAGACTCCAATACACTCCAAATGATCATTTGAACTTGATCCAACTCTTAGTTTGACCCAATTTGACCAATTGGTTAACTTAACCCATTTTGACCCAATTTGACCAATTGGTCAACTTAACCCATTTTGACCCAATTTGACCCAAATGGGTCAAATTGAGCCAAGGTGAACCAAATGAACTCCAAATGACATGAAATTTGGTCCAACTCTTTTTTGACTCATTTCAAATCTGCCCAAATCCAATTCAATGCTAAATGACCACTCTACCCTTTGGGTATCACATAAGATAAATCACCTATGTAAATGGTCATTTCTCTTACTTGGCCACTTGACACTCATTCATTGGTCCACCTAGGCTCTAAGAACACTGACCAGCCTGACCCAAGAGATGGTTGGGTCAACCATGACTCATGGGGAGGTGGATTCAACTCACCTTCCCCATTGGAACACTTGCAAGCAAGGAGTCCCACTCCACTTGCCTTGGCTGCATTCTCACACCTTCCTCCACTCAAGTGAAGCCACCTAGGATAATTCCCTACCATTCCTAACCACCCCAAGCCATAAGTCATCCACTATGAGCCAAAAATCACAATGAAATGTGATTTTTGGCCAAAACCAAAGAAAAGGAAATAGAAGCTTGAAAAACTCTCCTCTTGCCCTCATTTTACTCCCCTAGAGCTCCTAAACCAACCATCAACCATTCCCGCTTCATTTTGGAGTGAAACCCATCAAAATCAAGCAGATTATGTCAAGGAAGCGATGCCCATTAGTGGATACATCATTCCAAAGATAGGTGTCTTGAAATATTTTCACCTTCATCTATCCTTTTAAGGAGGATAAATGAAAACAAAAATATACACCTTGTTGGGATGCCACACAGATCCACAGATATTCTTATTAGGGTGATCGGTACAACATTGAGGAAAGGTGTACTATCTCAAAAGATAGAAGTCACTACCACTACAATGGACCTAATCACCTTAATAAGGACTCCTAAGGACTATGGTTCTTTAGAATATACCAGAGATTCTTTACCTACTTTATATGGCAAAGTAAAGCAGGGTTTATTTAAAATAGGTTCGTTAAGTTCCCTATAGGGGCAAGCCCCCATAGTTAATTACATTCTAAGAAATAGGATTCCTTAAGAATACTCTCAATTAAGGTAAATGATCATTGTCTCCAAAGAATTTGAAAGGTAGGACTATCAATCGATCAAGAGGAGGGAGTTCTCATCAAAGCCAAATGAAGATAACTAGGAGATACTTTAGATACTAGGAAGCCTAGGAAGCATCCCAAACTATCTTATGGTTGAACCTTATATTTTCGAAATTGAATTGATTTATTTGAGCTAAATTTTTATTAGAAATGTAGGGTTTACAATTTCATAATACAAGGTTATGGAAATGCCTAAGAGGTGAGGATTTATGCTCATAGCTCACAAAGGGAAGTAGCAACCTCTGAACTTAAATCTAGGAGCTTTGGGAAGGGCCAAAAAGGATGACCTATATCTAAGGCAAAAATGGGTATTTGGTTTACCTCCACAAGAGAGGATAAACCACCCAACTGTTGGACTTACAACCGCCTGGGGGTGGCCATTAACTAATTCCTCCTATGATTTTAAAATATGTAGGCAAGTCAAATGCTTTTGCAAGATAGCTAAGCTGTTATTTATTTAGAAAGAGACTAAGTCATTAAACACACTCCCTAAGAGACTAGATCATGTAGGGCATGCTTTAATGACTTAAATCTAATGCAAATTTTGTTACATTTTATTTTTATTTTGGACAATCAATTTGACATAGGCCCTAGGATTTATATGTCAATGCATGAGAAATTTGATTATGGGCCAAAATCCAAGATAAGGAGGTGTGTTTCTACCATGGCTCTCACAAGTCAAGCCAAGTTCTCTGGCAAAGGTGAAAGCCCTCCAATCAAGAGTGAAATAATATGCTTTTTTATGCATGATGTTAGAAAAGTAAGACAACATCCAGCTAAGGGGTTGCTAATTTTTTTATCTTATTTTATAACCTAAGTTTTAGGTGAGGTTATGAGTTATTTATTTTTAATTTTAGTTTCTTAATTGGATAGAAAGTTTATTTATCTAATAGCCTAATCATCATCCAGGCCATACATCAAAGCAAAGAAGAAACTAGGAAAAGATGTCATTTTAATGCGCAAGTTAAATAAACATCAATCAATTTATAAAGTTAGAGTAAAAGAATGAAAGGCCATTTGTGGTCGCCCACACACAAACCTAAAAAATAAATTTGGTACCTAAGCTCTACCCTTATACAACCAGGATTACAAATGAATAAATTACAATTAAGCAAGGAATTTATGTTATGGGGGTCTTCATTCTTCATTTCTTCTTTCTTCTTTCTTCTTTCTTCCTTCTTCTTTTGGTTGGTTGGAATGTGTTGCTCCAAAGGCTTCACATGGTACAGAAGACATGATCTTATGGCCAATGCTCATCCTAATCCCCCATAACAATCATTCCAAAATCCAAATTATAAAAGTACATGAAAATGGGAAAAAGGAAGTCTAACTAAAACCTATGAAATAGAGATTAGTCAAATAAACCATACAATCCCAAGTATGTATATGTATAAATTGGACTTAGCACCCCACACATGGGTAACCAAGTCCACCTAACCTATTTTGGATTATGCTTAGGGGTATAATCAACTACACAACAAAAGCAATTATATTTTTATTACAATGCCCCTTAAGCACAATCCCCTGCAGAAGACAATGATTAGACTAAATTGTCCTACCATTCAGTCTATGCACATACACCCTATCATCCAAACCAAAAAAAAATATCACAAAATAAAAGCAAATATCAAACCATGCACTACCTTAACCTAAAGCTAGAAATATTGTCTTAGCCTAATGTGTGTGCTATTTAAGGTTTGGTGGTATGCTTAGCTAGGCTTTAAGGTTAAAATTTTCTAAGTATGAAAATTTTCAACTTAGGGGGTTTGTTTCATGTAAGTGATTTAGTTGCTTTGGTTGATTTTATTTTGTATTTTTATTTGATTTAAATGAATCCTGCAATTAATTACTAAAAGTTGTAAAGAGAGGAAAAGAGAAGAGAACTTCTCTTTCCTTCGTACTTTAAGTAATCTCTAAGGTAGATTCATATTTGATTTTTGTTAAGTGAATGTTTGATTATGTGTTTTAATTAATCCTAAGTTTAGATTTTTTTTCCCAAACAAACCTATTCAAAAAGAGAGACATTTTAAGATTAAGTAAAGTGAAATATGATCACAAACACACATCATTCTATTTCTTTCCCAACATATATAACATGCATATGAATGAGTCCTAAACATACCTATACATGCAAGTGGAAATGTTTAGCACACCTTCATGATGAATGCTAAGTGATGTTACTTAAAGAAATTTGGAATGTTTCATGTATGCATGATTTTGTTAAGTAGAAAATGGTGATTCTTTTATCCATCTTTCACATGCACATTTATATGTATAAAATGCATAAGTGAGTACGACGCCATTGTTAGCACGGGGTGTAAGGTACAAGACCTACTTAGGGCTACTTAAAGCCTCGCAACCCCGAGGTTGTCCAGACTAAGATACCACTTTCCTTAAATACATATGCATGTACAAAAGAAATAAATGGAAAAAGAAAAATGCAAAAGTTTGTGTTTGTTTATTTGATTTGTTTATGCAATTTATATGTGTAAGTGTGGATGCATGTTTTAAGTAATAACATAGAGATGAATAGGAATGGATTTAAGTATTTTTTAAATGAACTATACACTTTGCACTATTCATGCTCATAAATAATATTATAAGTAGCATACCTTTCAATTTTGATGTTTGCTTTATATTTTTATTCACATGCAAGCTCATAAATAATTATAAGTAGCATACCTTTCAATTTTGATGTTTGATTCATAAGCTTTGAAAGTAATTTTGGATATAATAGTGATAATAGCCATTCATATTCTTACTTTAGCCAAAACATGCAATTTGACATAAAGGAAACATTTCATTTTTTAATTTGATTTTTAAAAAGCATGAATGCTTGAATTTCATATGACATACACATTTAGCTTGTTAGAAAATAAATAAAGTGATGAAAGTAATGTAGGTTCATCCACCATAATTAATTCCTAAAGACAATCCTATGAATAAGATTATTTAAAGTAAATCAAAGTTATTTTAAGGAGAGTTTGGATTTTGTTTGAGTTTGATTTCAATTTGAGAAATGTGAGATGAGTTTGCTAGTTCTAACCCATTCCCCCATGTGTGAGTTATTTGAGTTCAATTTTTAGGTGATTAGATTAATTTTATACTTTGGTTAGGTTAAGGTGTGAATTAAGTGTGTTAATTACCCCTTACCTACACCACTTTAGCATATTTAATCACATAATTATGAGCCAATGTATGGAATAAAACCACACAAGGAATTTAAATCAGCAATGCACCTAGGTAAGAAAGGGCCTAATGCAATTGGGTCACAATTAGTGATTAATTAAGTTAAAGAGTTTAATTTAAGTACTTTCATAACCCTTCCCACACATGTGGGTTGGATTTTTATTTCCTTAAGCTACTTAGGTTATCTAACACCTAAGCACCTACCCAAGATGAATTGATTAAGTTATGGAATGTTTTGAGAATTTTATCAAGTTAATTAAGTAGGTGATTAGTGGATTAGCCTTAGTTAAGTTTGGATTAAGGAAGGAAAGGGGTTTAGGGAATGGCTTAGGGAAAATTCCCCAAATCCATTCCATAAACCTCTTCTCCACTTAAGTAAGGCTCAATTGACTTAATAAAAGGATTAGGCCACTATTCACATGCTTAATTAAGCTTAATTACATTAAGAGGGTGATTAAGGATTTATTATATAATTTCCCTAATTAACTCATCAATAAATCTCAAGAAAATTAGGAGAGGTAGAGGTCATCCCACTAAATACACCAGAGAAATTTGAAATAAATTAATGAAATAATTATGGAGTAATTAGGGTTATTAAGTTTTTAGTACAACCCTAATTGAGAAAATACACTATTCAAAATCCTTTGAAAATAATTTTAGATTATTCTCCTAATAAATAACTTTACAGTGCATTTTACCTTGTACTTTTATGATTTGTCTAGAATTAGTTATGCTATTTTGAACTTTTCATGATTGTCCATCAATTAAATAATCTAATTAAATGATTAATCCCATTGGTGCCACGTGAAGGTTGACGCAACATGCGCTTTCCACGTGGTGCAATGGGAGAGGCCAATTAAGTTGTCACATCATAGCATCATGTCAGCGGCAATGCTATGCGCTATCTCCTCATCCGTCTAATCAAAGATCGGACGACTGAGATCAAGCCCACAATATTAATGAGATAAATCAAAGTATCCTATGCATCTTGATCAAGGCCATCCATCCAAAATGCACGGATGGATGGCCCATGATCCATCCTTGAGCTTACCTGTGGGAGATGGCCACCGTCCATCTTCCATGGCATGATCTGAGCTCGATTGAGCTTGAATTGAGTTCAAACTCAACCCACACTATCATCATGCAAGAGGATGAAGATCTCATGGTACATTTCACTTGTGGTAAAATTTTCCTTCACATAGGACCAAGGAAAATTGAAATAATGCTCAATTTTGAGTAGTACCTTTGGAGGCAATCACCAACTCCATAGGTAGCTTTGGAGAGACAAAGCTCTGAAAGTTTCAAGCCTTGGGGTTGAGTAGGTCTCTCTATGGACCAAGCTCACCTTCAAATCCTTATGGCTTTGATCGAAATCCCACTTCCCTTGCCTTGAGTACTTGAATTAAGCTTTAGGTAAGTTCAATTGAGTCCTCTGATGAAGCTTGCAAGAGAAATTGGCTTGATTTGTGTGTTGAGTAAGTTGGAATCCCCTATTTTCTGCTTGAAGAAATTGAGAATTGCAGAATTCCAAATGGCTTTAGAAAGCTTGGAGGAGCTCTAGGATGCTTGCTTTGAGTTCCCTAAGCTCAATTGAGAGTGTGTGTTGTGGAATGAAGTGGAATTAGGGGGAGTATACCTCCCCACAGGTAAATCAGATGGTCGTAAAGAGATTTGCCATTGATCAAATTCACCTATTCAATGGGTGTTATTAGACTTGCACATGGTTCGGAGTGGGAGTGGAGTGAAGCTCCCATGTGCTTTAATTGAGTGGAGGAGGATCTCATGTGCTCAATTCCAAAGTGGGTGCTTTGGTTGCATTTGGCACCAAACCCAATGGGTCATGTGCACCATGTCCATTAGTGAGCATTTGGTCCACTAAGAGAATGCTAAGTGTCCATGAAAAGGAATTGATCAAATTCAAAGTGGTTTTGATTTTAAGTTACCCTATGGCCTAGGGGTAAAATGGTCATTTGGCTTGGATTTCATTTTGAATATGTTTTGTATGATTGAAAAATAGCTTAGGCCAAGTTTCATTGAATTTGAGTTGGTTTGATATGATTTGGCTCATGTTTAGGGTTTAGGGTTTAGGTTAAATTGGTCAAAATGGGTCAACTTGGATCAAATTGATCAATTGGTCAAATTGGGCCGAACCAAGGGTTGGGTCAAGTCCATATGACCATTTGAAATATTTTGGAATCATTGGTTTGGTTTAATTTGATTTATATTTGAATTTGATTCATTTGATTTCATTTAGGTCAAATGGATCAACTTGACCAATTTGACTTATTTGGGTTAGGTCATGGGTTGGTTTATGTCTCATTGGTCATATGAAATGTATTGGTATCTTTGTTTCCAATCAATTTTGGTTCAATTTGATTTTAGCGCAATGTGATCCTTTAGGTCAAGTTGGGTTCAAGGCCAATTGGGCTAGGTTGGGTGTAGTTGGCCAATTGAGGATTTGGTCAAGTTCAACATGTGATTTGGAATGAACTTGACCCATTAGTTTCAATCAATTTGGCTTAGATCAAGTTTTGACACATTTTGACTTTTTAGGTCAAGTTGGGTTAACTTGGGTGAAGTGGCCAATCTAGGTTAGGCTCATATGATGACTTGGTCAAGTTCAAATTTTGATCATGAATGAGTTTTGATTAATGATTTCAATCAATTTGTCCTATGGTGGATTTTGGTTATTTTTAGGTTTCATTTTTGGCTAAGTGTTGACTTGGTCAACCCTTAGGTTTGACTTGGTTTGACCAAATTTGAGTGATTGATCATCTCATGATGATGGTTGCTCATAATGTGAGGCTTAGGTGGGATTATTTCAATCCAACTTAGGTAGGATTAGAATTTAGCTCAAAAGGGGTACTTTAGGTCACTTTGGGTCAAGTGAGCCTAAGTAGGTCAATTGGCTTGATCAAGGCTTGAATCAAGTTTGATTGAACTCACATATGGACTTATGATTGAAATATAAATTCATTTGTAAGTGATTTGAAGTCAAATAGGTTTTGATTCATTTGACAATTTCAAGTTCAAAGGGTGAACTTGAGTTTGACTTGGGTTTGATTTTTGAATTTAGTTTGGTCTGGTGATTGAAGTTTATGTTTATATTTGGCTTCATGATTGAAGAATTGATTGAATCAAGAAGAAAAATTAAGGGTTTGGCTTGATTTGAGTTTGATTTGGCTAAGTTCAAGAATTTGACTAGAAAAGCTTAGGTTGAATTTTGATTGAGTTTGAGTTTGAGTTTTGAATTGATTTTTGGATTGATGATTGAAGTTTGTGTTTATATTTGGTTTCATGACTGAAAAATTGATTGAATCATGAAAAAAATCAAGGTTTTGGCTTGATTTGAATTTGATTTGGCTAAGTTCAAGAATCGACTTGAAAGGCTTAGGTTGGATTTTGGTTGAATTTGGATTTGAGTTTTAATTGATTTTGGATATTGAATTTATATTTCATTTATATTTGTGAATATAAATGAGAATGTGGTGGGTTATGAGAAAATTTCTTGAATTTGAGTTGATTTGGATTTGATTTAGGCTAAGTCCATAAGATGAAATTAAGATGGCTTAGAAAAGATTTTGGAATTTGGAATTCAATCATGGGTTTCAATCAATTGGAATTGATTTGAGTTTGAGAAAATCAATTCAAATTGATTTGAGACTTGATAAAATCAATCAAGTTGGAATTGATTTGAGTTTTACTTGAAGGGAGGAAGTGAAGATTTGGTTCAAGCTATAGGGTAGACAAATTTTCTTAACACCCCTAAGGCATGACCTATTCCTATGGCTAACTCTTCTAAGTCTCTAGGGCTAAGTTGAGTGTCCACCTAATCACTCGTGTATCTTAAGATTAAGAAACTATTAATGTCTAAGATAAGTCATATGTCTAAGAGAAGTCATATGTCTAAGATGGAGGGGTTGAGAGCTCATTCTAAAATTGAGGTGAACAATAGGCAAAGGTCTAGATCCATTCCAAAGCTTCTTCTTGCATTCAGGAGCATGCTCGGATCATTAACGTGGTCAAAAAATCATCCCCGATAATAATTTACAAGAACCGTAGCCTTAGAGCTTTTATTTCTAATAATTCTTGCGATTTTAGAATTTCCTTAGAAAACTCTTGCATTTTTATTGTATTTAGTCTCAATACAAAAATAAAAGTTTTTTGAATGAATCACTAAAATGAGTCCATTCATATGAGATTTCATTCAAATTTCACATGGAGCCGCGTGCCATGTGAAATCATGCAGCCAATCGTGCGGCACCATGTGGCACCATGTTGTCAGGTCAGTGCCACGCAGTGCTGACTGGGTTAAGTAAGAAATTCTGGATTTTCTGCTTTTAAAAATTATTTAAATCACATGAAATTTCAAAAATTCATAGAAAATAAAATACTTAACCCAAAATTTTAAACAAAGGGTTGTTGGATTCGGCTTTTCGAGAGAAATCCAACATATTCAAAATCTCTAAATTTCATCGAATCTTTTGAGCTTAATTTGAATTTTAGTAAAACTAAATTATCATTAATTATACTAAAAATGCACATCAGATTGATTTGAAATTTTTATGGATTTAAATTAATGTTAAAAAACACCTATCATAAAAATTTCAAGTCAATAAGATTTTTTGATTGGGAGATATTGCATTTTGAAGCTCAAATAGTCTAATTTAGTTAAAATAAACTAATAGAGTTTATAAAAATCATGAAAAATTATTTAAATTAGTTGAAACTTTGGAAAATTATAAACAATCATAGAAAACTCATAAAAGTACAAATAAATATTCATTTTGAAGGTATTTCAGAGAGAAATTTATTAAAAATTTTCTTAATTAATTTTGAGCACTAATTAGAACTTAATTAAGGTTTAATTAAAATATTAATTACCATAATTACTCACTAACTAATTAATTAATTAATTAACCCAAATTTTTTGAAATTGTTTAGGGGGATGATCTCTACGTCCCCTAATTTTCATGGGATTTATTGATTAATTAATTAGGATAATTAGCTAATTGAGCCTTAATTACTTTCCTAACTTAATTTAGGGTTAATTAATCACATGAACAGTAAATTAACTAACAAATTGGGTTCATTTGTCATTATTTAACAATGAGGAGACTTAGGGATTAAATTGGGACCTCTTTCCTAATTTTTCTCCTAACTCTACTTCATTTCGAGGATAATTAACCCATGTGGCAATTAAGTTTAAGTTTAATTAAGTGATTATTGATTTCATTAATCTAATTAAAATATAAAATAAATTAGAACCTAATTAATCAATTCATGGGTAGATATTTAGGTGTTTAATAACCTAAAGACAATTAAGAAAATTATGGTTAACACACATGTGTGGGAAAATTATAAAAGTACTTAATTAAGTTCTTTAACCTAATTAATTATTAATTATGAGCTAATTGCATTAGGCCCTTTCATTTCTTAGGATCATTGCAAGTTATTTTCCATGCATATCATGTTGGCTTATAATTATTTAATTAATTACTTTAAGGCAACATAAGAAAGTGTTAATTAATGGATTTAATGCATATCAAAATTTAATTAACCCATAAAATCAACTTAATCACTTTTCATTAAACCAAATTAAATCACAAACATGGGAATGGGTTAGGATTAGCAAACTTCCCTCATTTCATTAAATCAAATCAAACATAAAATGAAAGATGGCATTAACAAGATTTGGTTTTCCTTAAATGCTTTTATTTGATATGATTGTCCTTAGAATTAGTTTGATTGAATGAAACATGTATTTTATGTCTTATTATTCCTTTTCAATCATATTAAATGATGTGTGTCATGTGGTTTCATGCATTCATGTTTTCAAAAATGTTTAAATTTAAATGGATTTCCTTTATGTGTTTTCAAAAATGTTTAAATTTGAATGAATTTCCTTTATGTCAAGCTTGCATGTGTTGATTAACTTATGAATATGTGTGGCTATTATCATTATTAAATCAAAGTTATTTTCAAAAGTTTATAGGTCAACTATAATATTTGGAGTGATAATAATTATAAATATATATAAGTTTGTATGTGTCTATGGCTTAGAACATGTGATATGGAGTTCTCTTTCTTTAGTCTATATATATTTACATATGGTTTGAATGTCAACAAGTGTATAGCCCATTTGAAAAGGGCACAACATTTGTTTGAATTCATTCCTATGTTTTTATATCTTAGAATTTAGATAGAACTTCAACTCACATATATAAATAAT